>JAHHFK020001631.1:0-153150 GCA_024533555.2 Aedes koreicus
TAGTTGAATTATTGAACGATTTTGGTTGAAACTTTATCGTTATTCATTATCTGAACCCATATCCGTACATTTGTTCAGAATCTCTATATAAAACAAACTGAATACCATCACACATTAGTTTGAAAGCTAGTGAGTTTTTTGTGAGCCTCTTCCATTTCTTACGATAACCAACAAGAAAACTTTTGCCAGTAGCTTTGTTGAAGTGTATTCTATAAAAATCATCCAATAAATTTCGAATGACTATTAGGATAAACTATTGAACAAACCAAACTTATATTTTAAGGATATAATGAAAAATTACAGGAAAGAAAATAACATGCATGGTCCTTGCAAAATGAACGTGTTTTAGAAGAAAATAAATCGATCGATATTGAAGGTGTTTCAAAATATGAACTAAAAAATTGTACTTCATTACAATGTACATATATTTATTGTATGTTCCAGCGCACAAAATTCTGAAAACATGATTAATTTTGTAAGATAAAATATTGTTGCCTCTTGATAGTGGAAAACTGTCGAAGACATTGGTAATGGATGTTTAGGAGAATGTTACAATTTATATTGGAGCAGCAAGGAGGAATCGAATGATATCAGAGGAATCAGTTTTATTTTCTGAATAATTAAAGAATCACAAATTAAAAAGAGCAAGAGCTGCTTCAGAAGAAGGTAGGTTGTGCTTTTGAGAGAAGAAGACGTTTTCTTCGGAGTGCGAGTTTTTTACGTGCACGTTCGTTGATGCCTAAAAAGTTTGTTGACAGTTTTGAATATTTTTCGCGAGTGATTTCCAAATTGGAGAAAAACACCTGTGAAATAGATTCCGGTCAGCTGAAGTTAGACGAGTGTTGAGTGTCTTGGGAACACACCGTGTTCGTGATTTAGAAAGAAAAATTGGCTACAACTTTTGGCTTTTGGAGTGTGAAATCAAGTGAACACAAGTCCAAACGGAAATTTTCTGCTGTGATTTTCAGTTGCAAAAGTTGTATACGAAAATCGTGAGAACGTTATAAAAAATCGGTAAATTTGGAATGGATTTGGAATGTTTTAATTGTACCCAACTGGACTCGCGTTATAGCTCTGGCATCATTTGAGGGACATTTTTGCATAAATAGTGCAATTTTTTGGAACTGTCTAGCACGCGCGGGAGTATACCTATGCGGCACGAATTAGTGTTGGATTAAAGTAAAGAAGTTTGTGTTTTTAGTGGACGTTAAAGTTGTAAACATCGGTTATGGTTCAGTGGTGGAAAACCTTGTTGACCGCGAGCAATGCAATATGAGTCAAGCATGGTGGGTCTGGAAGGGCATCATTAAGATAAATCGAAATCAAAAATGCGGAGCGAAACAGATAATTGTTAGCCATTTGTCCCTATATAACTTTATTTTGAACCTACATAAAATATAATCTAATCTTATTATGAATTATATATATGATCACATCACTTATCAAAGTGAATCATGATCCGTCGGACCCTACTCTACTAACATAGAAAAACCTCCTTCCTGTGACCTTTGTAGGGATTCAGAGGTAAACACGGTCATACTAACTTTCCTTCCCTATTCCCACCTGATTGCAAAGTCCCCAAGTAACATTGCTAACACCATCCTACTTTATTAAGTTTTATTAAAGTTTTATGAAAGCCACTTGAAATCATTTTATTATGGCACCAAGAGGTGCCAATAGGTTTCATAGTCAGGTCAGGTTTATGAGAACTCACGCAGCTTGTTTACAACAATCTTAAAACCATGTTTCTCAAATTCCTTTTACTCCTATCAAAGGTTTTATTTCGACTTTATGAACTCGAAAAATGCTGTATTGAAATGCCGTTTTAGGACTCATTGCTTTTATCTTATTATGGTCAGTTGAAGAAGCATTTTAAAACCATTTTGCCTCCAGTAAATGCATTAAACGGCAAATTGGCATTGGAGGAAGTCACCATAAGACCAAATAGTTTAATAATAGTCATTGCGAAGATAAATGGGCTTTATGGCAAAACTGTAATTTTTTTCCAATCGCCATATTGAAATATAAGAAATAATTGAAATGTGGAAAAAAATGCATCAAATTTTCAATGGTATGCAAATAAATAGTAAATCAGAGACTAATTTCGGCATTCTTTTAGATAATCTCATCCAATTCCAAGCACTTTTCAAGAAATTCATGATTAATTTATCGAATGTATTTATTTTAATTTGATTTATGTTGTTGTAAATTCCCATAATTTCCGAGGCGCATTAATTTTCTGCACTTATCGTGCCAATATTCACCATAAAAATAAATGCGCACATAATTTGGAGCATAATACGCTGTAGAAAACACCATTTGTTTTGGATATTTTGCTAACAAAAAAAAAATTCCCGCAACACTAGACCTTTTTTTAAATGAATCAGAAGAGCAAAGAATCGAACAAAGCAGAACAACAAAAACCAACCTCGATTTCACAGAGAAGTTTGATAGATGTGGCCATTTGGCCACATTATGGTTTTAATGGCAGCCAAAAGGTTATATGAAGGTTTTCAAGTGGTCATAACATCTTTCACAAGAACATTTTCAAAATCTTTATGTTCTTATAAAGGTTTTATTAATTTGTTTTCACACCCGTCAATAGAGTGGGCCATTTTGTACAAATTTCGGCTTTAAAGAAGCATAGAGGAGGTATTGGTAGACAAAACAGTTTTGAATGTAGTTTTATCAACAAAGCCGGGAGGCAGCTATACGGCTGGAATAAAACTAAAATTGTTACTTGGCTCGTGGCCGGCGCCGTTATTGATTATTAAAGAAATTCAGTCACTGAAACGTGTACAGTGAGAATCGTCGAATACTCCCAGCCCACATTCAGTTGATTCATTGTGCAATTTCACTGATTCTTATCAATCACGGAGAAGCACCCATTGATACGTGCAGTCAGTCAAGTTAAACTAAGCGAAGCTAAGCTAATAATTAAAGAATCACAAACTATAGTTTATAGAAAGTTTTTGCAATAAATTTCGAATGATTATTAGGATCAACTATTGAAGAATCCAAACTTATATTTTATGGATATAATCTGTAATTAATCACTCATTTTCAAAGCTAGTATTTATAGGTATTTCGAAAATTTATTTGTTTGGATGTTTTAAATGAACTAAGAAATTCTCAACTGGGTATAATTTTAAATTTCGAACCAGAAAAAAAAACATAGAATGGACATTAAATGTTACAATACTACAGAAAAAAATTAGTGTATCATAGAATAAATTGTAAATTTTACAATAAAAATACAATTCTGGAAATGATTTAATGGAAGGTATGGTAAATAGGACGTTCATAATATTTAAAAAGATCTTATTGAAAAAATGTATTACTTATTGTTGTTCTATTATTGATTAGTTTTATTTATTATATTTTATTGAAGTTTTCTCAAATTGCATTCAAGTATTAGTACAAGATCGTTACAGTTAAATAAGCAAGAAATAAAACTGTGCATCATTTTTTACACATGTTTTGTTACACAGAAACAAATAAGTAACTTTAACAAGCGTGTAAAATTTCCCCTCGTTTAATTTCAAGCGAAAGGAGGCGTAAACAATGAAATTGTTGGCAATCTTTCATGCGCCATACAACAATATTTGCAATCTTTCATGCAAAAGGCTAGGTTCAGGCGTTATCGGGCTTAATTTACATGAAATATCCCATTATATTCTGCCAAAACAAGCATTTCCTTTATATGCATTAGACAACGCAGAAAATTCAATGTTTCTTTTTATCTGTGTAGAAGAAGACTTTTTTTTTTTTATATTATTACAGAGCTTATTTGATCTAAGAATGGTTAGATGTAAGCTATAACTAAAAATTCAAACAATATATCGTAATTCAACTAAAATAAAAGGAAAATAATAAAATCTCCATGTGCTTTGTGTAGGACGTATTGATTGATATCGATTTCCTCCAAAAATGTGTTATAGTCACGTTTCTTCAAACGAATTGACGGATTGGGCCGGTAGGTCAGTGCGCCCGGCTAGACGGTCTAAAAGTATTTGGTCAACATGGAAATTGGGATGAGGAAGCGGAAGTCGAGGGTGGCTGTGTCGGAAGCGCACTTGGCCACTCAAAAACAGCGGCTGAAGGTGCTCGTCAAGGATTTCTTCCCTACGAAGTGCGTCGTGGTTATGATCATGAATGACGAGACGTATCTGACGCTCGACGGCAATGACTGGCAAGAGACCGGCTATTTCACTTCCTCCGGAAGAAGGTGAGCAGTGGCGTGAAGTACATCTACATCCCACATAAAGTTGCCCAAAAAAGTCTTCTTGTGGGTGACAATCAGCTCTTCTTCTTCTTTTCGGGACTTGCGGTAAACGAGGAAGTGTACAGCATGAAGTGCTGACTAGAAGTTTCAGCCTTCATTTAGAAACACCGCCCGAAGGACGGTCTCGTATTTTGGCCGGATCTGGCCTCGGCACATTATGCCAGGTGGTTGCTTGAGGAGATGGAGCCTCTCATCGAACGTGGCCCAGTTGCGCTCAACTGAAAATTTCTGGGTGAACCTGAAGCGGAGAATCTATTCAAACAATTTCGTGGCGAAAACTGAAAAGGAACTGATCAATAAGGCCACCAGAGAGTTAAAAAATATGCCAACTTCTTTCTTTTTAACGGCTTTGGTCAAAGTTCCAGCCAACAGACGTAAGGCAGCCCGACAGGAAGTGGAGTCATTTTTGAAAAATCTTGAATTAATACAGGAATCACTGAACATTGTTTTTCTCCTTTTATTGTTTTTTTATCCATCTTAAATTAATCTCTTATCTCAAAGCAAGTATTAGAAGAAAGAAGAATAAGCTTGAACCTTAGCAAGAATCAAGAATGTCCATGATTGATTCCGGGAGTTGGAATAATTTTCACATATTCATTTGGCTTATCGTATATGATGATGACCTTCGAATGTACATGTATGTACAGCCATTCTTGAAATGGGTGGTTGGATTTTCAATAGAGCTGCTCCCTTCAATCTTCAAGGCTAAAATGTTTGCATACAGTGATAACACATAATTTATCGAACAAATGCAGAATCAAATCAATTGCTTGTATATGATCAGATGGAGTTTGAAGAGAAAATATTTTTATTGAGAATATGATTGCGATCAACAGTTCCCATGAAGAATCCAGACTAACAAAAGATATGCAATTGTTGAATGATAAATCCATAATATTAACGAAGATGATAATGAGGCGAGACATCGCACGGCTGAAGTTTCGACCAACATCCATCCCCCCAAACTAACATTTCTTCGACACACAGGTTTCACGAATGAGAATTATTTTTCCTCGTACATTTCGGATCACCCAAAGAGGAGGATTGATAAATTGTCTGACAATGTCAAAGGATGGTTTATTTTTCATATTAAAGAACTATTTCGAAAACACCATCTGTCTAATATGAAGTATTCCAGAGTTAAAGACTTTTGGTCGGGTTTTTACAAATCTCGACCACTGTGCGACGGTTGGCAGGTTGTGGGGTCAATCTACGAAAACAGAGCGGGGTGAGAGATCGTGCGTCTCCATAAATGGTCAACGCACGGTTTGTTGGTTGTCGTCAGCTATTTTTTCCACTATGCAGCATGGCGCCGGTTAGCAGGGCTGTTTGAGGGGGAAATGAACAGTTTCTGCCATCAAGATAAAAAAAAAATATAACTTGACATGAGGGTGGTCTTTGTAGGAATAGTCTTCAACGTGAATGCGTTACAGAATGACGAAAGCGCTCATCAACACGTCCCGTGGCAGGCAGGGTTGTTTGCTTTCTAGTTTTGTTTACTTAGTGACTTGCATAGTGTATCTTCTCTCTTTCCACTCTGAAGCACACCTATCTGCAAAATAATTACTTGGAAGAGGAAACACGGACCACACCCTCTACCAACGCCAGTCCTCTTCTGTGTGCATTTGCTTTTGAATATAACTTCCGTAGTTCCATGTAGTGTAAATGTACACTGCCACTAAAAGGAACGCAAAATTGAGTAAAATGTTCCTATTCTGTCACCTTGGCTCATATTCACTAACTCACTGCTACAATTATGAGACGAATTTGACTCAGCTTATGAATGATTCTCAATGCCCGTGTGGAAGACTCAAGATTGTTGAAATTGCAAAGTTAAGTGGAAAAAACGCGATAAAGCGGAAGGATGCTTGCATTTTTCATCGTTCATGAATGACTGAGTGGTGTTACGACACTTTCTCAAGTGATCATTTGAAACTATCCTGTTTGTAAGAATAAGGGTGAATAGCGTGGGAAAACGAAATGTGAAAGAGCACGCTGTGTTGTTAATTGTTTTAATGTGCTTCAACATTCATTGAAGAGAATCGCGATTATAACAGATAATGTTTGACGTTCTGGAGTGTTTGTACGGTCACGTTAGTTGGGTCAACATTTAACCTACATTTCTTTAAACTACTGCTAACCTTTTAATGATCTACCGAGTAAACAGCACACAACTTAGCAAGTTTAAGAGTTTAATTTATTCATGTTTTGTACCCTTGTATCCTTGTATCGCTGAACGTGCCGCAAGAGCTCAGTTGGGGATTTTTGTCAAGACCCCAAGCTAAGAAGCAGTTCCATTGTTCCATTGTAGTAATATCACACTAATTAGTTTTGCCACTGTAGTTATCTACCCAATTCTTGTATAGTTACCGTTGTAACATATGGAAATCAAACGATTCAATTTATTAATTAAAATCATTAACTCACTACAGGTGATTGTTCCGAAGCAGAGAAGTGGAGCAGCACATCGAAGTTTTGGATATGATATTCTTTGTACGAGATGTGGTTCCAGATCATTCATTCAGTTGCCGAGTATTGTATACTAGTTTTCATTTTGTTTTTTTTTTCGTGTCTATGAAACAATGTCCCAACTTTCAGAATACGCAGGTCCGTCTTCAGTTGCGGCAGGACCGCGGTCAAGAATTGTTATTATAATTTATATTTTAACACACCTTCACTATATATTACGTGCTATTTTATATGACATTTTCATCTTCGAATTTATGCATCTTCTTAAGTTTTAGCCCAGCTAGCCTATGCTATGCCTTTGAAAAGATAGGAAGGTGTTTTATGTGTTTTTGAGAAAGCATCATACATGGCAAATTGTACTTAAAAAGCTTTTCACTTCTATAATAATTCAAAACTAACATTGTTAATAACCATTCATTTCCTATTTCTCAGACATAAAGAATCATTCTTGGGTCCAGTATCAAACAAGAGTTATCGGAAAAAACTGGATTATTTTTTGTAGATTTAATAAGTTTCCGTTTTTGGCATTATTCATACTCACATGAAATTTATTTCGCCTTGCTTATTGCTATTTTTCTAGGCTATCAGGTGACCAATTTCCATTTATTATATCAACAACTGTTTTTGGTCCAACAATCAATAATATACTTTGTCAATTTTCATTATATGAGAGTTGCTATCATATAACACCTCAAAAGACGAAGAAACAAATTGCTGCATTTTATTATAATATGTCTATTATTTAGTATTTCATTTAAACATCGTATTATTTTCATCATATGATAATTGCGTATAACTTTTTATATTAAATTTCCAGGATTTAGAATATCAACTGTTATGTAATTTAATTGTATTTTCGTTTAACATAATTAAATGTATGTATATAAAAATGAAATGCTGTCCATTCGTGACAACATAACTCACGACCGATAAAATGGTTTTACTTGATTTGTTTTTCATTTGATTCTTCAGTTTTACACAATGTGCGATTTAGATTGTATTTTGGGTTTGGGAAGAAATAACATTCATTTTTCGAAAATATGACTTTATTTCTTTATGAATTTTTTTGAATTTATATCTTTATTGAAAACATTTCAGAATTCCAATTTATTTTATTTTATTTTAATAAAACGAAAATCCCATCATCTTTTCCAGTTAATGATCGATACTTAGTAATAAACCCTTTCAAAGCAAAAGCATCTTCCAATCTCTGCGGTAGACTTTCAACGAGTCGTTGGTTCCTTTGGATAGGAATACTCTACCATCCTTCTTGAGGGGCCTCTCTAAGCTCGGTCAAATTCTTGGGTTTTATTTTGATATGCTGTTTCATGACGTTCAACAAATTCTCAATGGGATTGATATCAGGACTTTGTGCTGAACAATCAATATGCTGTTCAAAGAATACGTTTATACAGATGTTAGTCCATTCTGATATCGATCTTTGGAATAGGTTCAACGCCATGCTAAGAAAAAGCAGCCCAAACAATTACGCTTCCTTCTCCTGGCTTTGCAGTCTATGCTGTATACTTCAGAATCAGCTGTTGCTTAGGTGGGCACCAAACGTGTCATACCATCGGATCCAAACATACTAAATTTCGATTCGTCACTCCTTAATACATTTCGCCATTAGGTGTCCAGCTTGTTTCTAACCTTTTTTGCGAAAAGAAGTCGAGCCGTCAGATTCTTTTTCGAAACCAGGGGTGTATGGTGTTGAGCCACGCAACCTCTAGATCTCTTTAATTTAGTCTTCTTCTGATAGTTCGGCTACTCAATGCAATATCATATTCCTTTGCGATCCTGTCACGAATTTCTGCGGAACTAATTAACGGATTTTTCTGAGTTAAGTGTGTTGTACGAGTGAGAAAAAATAATTCATAAATTTTTTTTGAGAAGTAAAACAATCACAAATAAAATAAGAGCCCTTCAGTTGAGGTATTGGATCCACATCTTTAGAATGGATGATACACCCCTACTAAAACAAACTAATTAATTAAAGAAAAACAATAGACAAAGAAGACGACTAGCCTTTACATGGATAGACATTATACAACAAAATACGAATAATTTTGAAGAATTGGGATGGCTAATAGAAAAGGAAAAAGTAAAGTTAAAAATAAAAATAAAAACTACAAAAAGCAAAACCTTTTGATTCAGATAGCAAAAACTAGAAACAAGTAATCAAAAATAAAGTTGTAAATTTGTATACTAAATTAAATTAATGCAATGTTGTTGCTGCAATTCCATAAATCATGTTTCGGGTGGTGAGACCCGTTTTTTATATTATCAGACGTTCTTCTTTTTTCAGTGAGCGAGTATTGGTGCTATAACCATAAGCCATTTCGCTAGGACTGTATTTAATGCTAAAGTTCCAACCATTTGAAGAAAGATGGAGCATCACTTGACCTTCTTATACTAGATGCTCCCAACGACCATTTTAAATAAATGTTTGTTCTGTACTCCATGGCCTTTTTACCGTAATGGCAAGATGCCAAATCCGGCCAAAACAGTACGGAACAACCGTGTTTCTTCAGGAAAGCCAGCAGACGTTTATTCAAACACTCTTTCACGTAAATTTCTTGGTTGACAGTCCCGGAAGCTATGAAAATGCTGCTTTTCAAGCCACAGGTACAGATGGCTTGCCAAACCAGATATTTCTTTGCGAACTTTGACAGTTTCGTGTGCTTGAAAATATCTGCTACCTTTCCCCTTCCTTTTGCCGTATAAAACTCCTGTCCCGGAAGCTGCTTGTAGTCGGCTTTGACGTAGGTTTCGTCGTCCATTACCACGCAGTCAAACTTCGTCAGCATCGTCGTGTACAGCCTCCGGGATCGCGCTTTGGCCGTCGTATTTTGTTTATCATCGCGATTTGGAGTCACTACCTTCTTGTAAGTCGATAGTCCGGCTCGTTTTTTGGCTCGATGCACGGTTGTAGACGATACACCCAGCTTATTTGCGGCATCTCGGAGAGATAGGTTAGGGTTTCGCTTGAAACTACCGGCAACTCTCTTTGTCGTCTCAGCGGCTTCCGGTTTTCGATTTCCCCCCGATCCAGACTTCCTGGCTGTCGACAAACGTTCCCCAAACACTTTAATTACATTTGTAACGGTTGATTTGGCAACTTTTAGCGATTTTGCCAACTTTGCGTGTGAGTAGATCGGATTTTCGCGATGCGCGAGCAAAATTTTGATACGCTGCGCTGCTTCTTGCTTGGACGGTATTTTGACAACTGAAGAGTGAATTCCAAAATCAAAATAAGAGCAACATTCTTCACACACACACCTTCAAAATGAGGGGTGTTCAGGTTTTTTAAATGCAAAATTGAAAAAAATACGTCAAGTTTATATTGACCAAATTTTGACCGTATCGCCCTTTATGCGTTTGAAAGAAAGGGGCTTAGACATCAGAGAACCTAATAATAATTATTAATCTCTCTCGTTCACTTTTTCGCTTTTTTGGTGATACTGAGTTGATATTCGTCGCCCAATTTCAACAATTTTATTTGCGAATTAACGCTCATCATATTTTGACAGCTGTTTTTTTTTTTAAATTATAATAATCGTGATACCAGTGGAGCATTACCACAATAACCAAAAACGGCGTTAAATCAAATAGTATAATTGATTTGTTGCCAAATAGCGTATTTAGCTATCTTGTTGGAATTCTCCTTTCCTGTTATTTGGTACAAGCAAGGGTGTTTCGAAATGTCTTCGCAAAGCGCAAGTGTCAATCTTCTTACCCCATTTTTGTCGTTTTGGCTACGCGTTTTCTTTCTTTTTTTCTTTTCTTTTTTTAGCAGGAGCTCTATATTTTCTTCGTCCAATACTTTTCCCTGTGCTAGATGTTCATAATGACTGTAAAAACGATCAATTCTTCGAGCACATCAAAATCGAAAAAAAACTGTTTCGGAACTCGGCTCTCCTTTTGACCTTTTTTTTCTATTCGAATTCAAACTTGCAAAATCCGCACGACAACAAATCGAAATGTTTTGTTCCCGCCGAAGAAGTAGTGTGTAGAGATTAATATTATTTCCCAGAGTAATTCCCGCGGTTGGGTTTACATTTCAAGAAAATGGTATTTTTTGTGTAGACTTCATTCCCGCCACGGGAATTCAAATCCCGGGCTCCATTTAAAACACATAGGCGCACAAATCCCGTGACGCTTTTCCTGACCTGGAAACCAATATTCAACCGGGAAATTTTTAGCATTTGGTCCGAGAAAACCGGGAAAAACCGGGATTTTGAAAATTAAAATTGAGTGGCCAACCTGAGAAACGAAACTCACGGTCAGTTTTCTAACGTTCATGCGGTGTATTGCAATAATGTACCTGAATTAATTCAAAGACTAAAAGAAGTCAATCAGCCAGTGAGGATGAGCTTTTTGTTAAAGTATCGACGGTGGAGAAAGATTTATCTACTCGCCCTTGCCCTTATAGCGAAACCGAGAAGGAAATCCGTGCGTTGTGTGGAACTCCAAGAACGATTGAAAAGAACAGCATGAACGATCCTGACTCCAACAACTGGACAATGTCCTCCACTTTACGTGATACTTGGGACCATAAACACGGTTTTTAAAAGCAGAGAAATCTAGCCCAGACTGGGTGGATCTATGGATCATCGAAAGTCACGTAAGACATCAACAGTGAACTTCAACTGGACGTGCGTGTCACAGGCTCCTAGAAAGGGTTGATATGCTTCAAGAGGCGAGGATATAATATGCTATTTTGGTGTAAGTTTTCCTCTTATCGTTAATAATAGATATTTAATGCTTCTACTAGTTCTTGTTGCCCAAAAGTCCTGAAGCATTTCCTACATATTTAAAAAATGTGCTTCCATTTAATCTTGAACCTGGGTTTGAGAAAGAGATTAATAACCCTGTTGAGTGGTGGGCTTAGAGTGGGATTAGTGCAACCCAAAAAATCTAAATACCATAACACCCAGTTTCACGACAAGGAGTTTTGTAGGGCATCTGCACTGAACAATCATTTTCGTAAATAAGCTTTCACTCGTTTTGTAAACATGGATTTTGTAGACAGAACTTATGTCTCCTATATTGTATGAAACATTTATATTGTTTTTTATGTGGTGTAATGCTATCATTACACTTTTTTTAATGCACTTTCGATAAAGAACTAGCCCAGATGGCTTAAAGTCCCCTTAAAAAAGATCTAGAAAAATATAATGCACTAAATTAATTTCGTGAAGACCCACCAATTGCTGCCTATCTTTTTTTTCTGTTTTTTTTTTCTTGATTATCGAGATTTTCAGCCTCGGTCTAGTTCATATCCCGTCATAGTCACTACTCAAACACCGCTCTTGGGCGTTTTCGTAACATTGCCGAGGGTGAGATTTGAACTCATGACTTTGGCGTGAGAGGTATGGATATTAACCAGTACGCCGGGGTCGCCCCTATTGCTGCTGCTCTTTTATCGTACTCATACATGTTGGTGTCTTTAAATCCTTTTCAATTAAATCTTCCCTGTTTTCTTAACTCAGCAGCAACAGAAAATTAAAACTATGGCCATGGCAACAGTAAATTAAAATGTATAAATGTTACTTTTGTCAAATTTCAAAAGATTTTAAAAGCTTTGGATTTTTGTGAAATGCTGCAATCGATGAAAACGAATGAAAACGTGTTTCAGCGCTGAACCACAGAACTCTTCACTTCAACACTTGACAACATTTCTTGCATTTCAAGATCAACCAAATGAAGATCATTTATAACAGATACGAATGCGTGTAGTATTTTTCATTTACATAAATTTATACACCATTATTTAAATATTGCATGGGAATGGGAGGGACCACCAGCGCACCCGATTGAAGCACTCTGGATGGGGAGAGTGGGAATGCAAACTCCCCGTTGCTTACAGCTTGTGAATAGAGGGCGGGCTCTTCTCCCCGCCTATTGGGACATCCTCATGTTAGATAGCTTGCTCTTTTGACCAATTGTTCAATCTTGTTCTTGGAAGGAGATTCTTTATAACCCTGTGGAAACGTGATGTTGCCTATCGATCCACCTAACCCGTTTTTGGCCCTTTATACAATGACATGATTAGGATAATCAGTGGTTATTAAAGCTTGATCAAGTCTAACAGAGACAGGAGAGCTCATTGCTGTCGGACTTAGTTTCCGTGCTACAGTCGGTGGAAATACATATCATACATCATTCCCCGACCAAAAGGTAATAACATGTTTTGTTACTCACTTTCCCTTGTTTTATAACAGAGCTTGTTAGAATTTAGATCGCGGATGTAGTTAAAATAACAGAAATTGTAACAAAACATATTTCTATAACATGCGTAACCTCAAAATTAGATAATTTAGAATTAATTATATATAAGATAATTCTTTACAACCGATAGTCGATTTCCTTGGACTCAGGCCTGTACTCGAAAAAAATGCCCCATTTTTATCCGTGTGTAACTTTTCGTCCGTGTGTAAAAATTGATGAAAATCTGAGTATTAGTAGTTTGGAGTGAATTGTTTACATTTTTGAATCCATAACAATCGGTTCAGTGGTTATTGAGATGTCATCGAAACAAGAAGAAAATCGCGCACCGTCATGGAAAATCCGACTGCGACCATGAGATGGATCGGAAGACAACTGGGAATCACCCATACAACTGTGTCTCGAGTGGTAAAATCGTTTAAAGAGTCCCAGACGACCGAGCGGCGGGCTGGAAGTGGAAGAAAATCGAAGACAGCTGACCCTGTGAAGGCCCGGAAGGTGTTGGATTATTCCAAGTGTAATCCTAACCTTTCGATTCGCGTCGTGGCTCTGAAACCATGCAAACCATGAAACGAGCTGGGCTCAAGGTCCGCAAGCCACCGAACCGGCGTGATCAACAAAACACGGCGGCCAAATCCCGCGCAAGGAAGCTGTATCTAGAGTGGTTAACGAAACCGATGTGTGTGGTTATGGATGACGAAACCTACATCAAGGCAGACACAAAGCAGATACCGGGCTAGAGTTCTACGTTGCCAAATCACAGTTTGATGTTCCGGAAGACATAAGGAAGAAGAAAGTTGACAAATTCGCCAAAAAATACTTGCTCTGGCAGGCCATATGCCAATGCGGTAAACTGAGTAAACCGTACATCACAACGGGTACCATCAACAGCGAAATTTACCACACCGAGTGCCTCCAGAAGCGTCTGTTGCCCTTCCTGCGTTCCCACGAAGGCGAGACATTATTTTGGCCGGACCTGGCATCATGTCATTACGCGCGATCGACGTTGGATGAAGTTTGTCAGAAGTAGATAATTTATCATCTCCATGCGAAGCGCTAGGATTGGACGGTAATTTATTGCTAGAACGAAATAGACATGAAGAGAAAGTGTATTGATAGTTCCGTATAGGGCAACGGCAGGCTTTGAAAATTGAAAGATCAAGTTTGAAAATGAGCGGTGGGCATTATTGAACGGTAGTATCCGATCAAGCACACAACCCTTTACCATACTACCCCATGCAGGATAGGCAAGAGGAGGAAATCCCCTTTTTTGTTACTTATTTGCATAGTAAAAAAATGACATCATTTAGGAGTATACTGCCGTGAAACGCATATCAGTCCCATATGGAAAATCATCAAATGGAGGAAACAGCTATGAAGTTGTGATGATGTTTTTCGTAATGCACCATGTTTCGCATGATGTAAGTGTTTTTTTTTTTTCATCCTTTAATATGAATTATGGTGTGTTCAATACTTTCGTCTCAGTATACTACCAATTCAATATATTTCCTGCGAAAAAACAGCAGTGGGACTGATATGCGATTATATTGCATGTCCGATTGTAAAATCGGACTTTTTTTAAGTAGAATTACCTAGATTGATAAAACTTGATGGCAATTGTAGCATTTTAAATAGCAGCATAAGAGTTGTTGCTTGCTATTGCTCAATGATGCTTTAATCATACGCGATTTTGTATAGTTGCCTATAATTACCGCTGCCATATGTTTGACATCCTTTCAATTAATAACTGGGAAGTACATCCAGAACACCAAGTAGAGGGCCGGCGAAAAGCCCAACTAGGGACGTGTCTCTGCCATTCCGCTTCCGCTATTAAAGTGGAGCTAAATGTAATTACAACTTAATGATTTGTTTTCCTCTTGCTTAGCTGTCAAAGTTGCTTGTTTATTTTGCGTAAACTTTGTTCCGAATTGTCTTCAATATGTCATCGGTACACATGATCAAGTTTTTTACCCCTTCAATGATAGTTCCGATGAAGATTTTCCCGGATCGATCTGGAATCGACAAATATTGAACGGTTTTCATGTCGTGAAGTGAAAACATTAAAAAGCTTCCGGTGTTTTTTCCGCACCTCATCAGTTTTGACCAGTAATGGACAAGTGGAAAATGGAAGAGGGCGGAAAACATCATTGAACCTCCGGAGGAGATCACAGCACCACCAACGATAGATCCTGATTCGGATGGCAGCATTTTTTTGCCGACTGAAATGATGAGGATACACGGAAAACGTTGAGGAAGAGGTCTAAAAAAGAAATCCGGGAGTTGGATGCCGCAAGAAAATGGCGTTTTGCACACAACTTAATTATGGAAGATTGTGGTCGTAGTAAGGAGTGTGCCTTACTGGTTTCCAAAGATGACAGCATCGACATGATCAAATCCTTATGGGACCTGGACGCGACCGATTAGAAATGCTCATATGCATCAGAGTTAACCGAGTAACTGTTGAAAGACGAAGTCGGTATCGTTTTATAGAATAGCTTCTTCGGAAGTGTCATTCATACATTTTACCTTTCCGGACAGTAGCTAGCTCTCAAGTTAACAGTAATTAAATTCATTTTATGAATTTCTAGGTAAGACAACAATTAGTGTTATTTAAATACTATGAATTAATTAGATTCGTCTATGCAATCATGTTAGTTCCAACAATGTGTTACAAAGTTAAACGGTTTTCGTTCTTTATATCTTAATTTCTCTCGTATTGATTTATTTTCCATAAAAAAATAGAAATAACACCCTTTATTTACCTAGTCCATAACGTATGCAGTTAAAAAATAGGCTAATTTTAGCAATTTTTATTCGATAACCCTGCTACCTGGTGCAGTAGCCCTGTTGGGTACAGAAAAATATGACAACGGTATAAGTTGATTTGCAGCAGCCATGGCGAAAACAGTCAAGCAACTACGCTCGCTGGTTTGTTCGTACTGCCAACTCCAGTCCGCAGCAAAAGGTGTTGAATATTTCGAGGCACGTCGTGTTTGCCGATTATAATCGATCTGGTATCCCTTCTGGAGAAAGACAAAAGTGTTAAACGGAAGCCTGGTTCAAGCCACCCGACAGTGCTGCGTGATTGTAGAGTGCAGCAGAAGCTGAAGAAGAAGACCGAGGGCCAAGTGGCCTCATCATGGTGGATATGTACCTGGGCAAGATGCTGTGAAAGTTGCTATGCGAAAGCGTCAGTCGAGGGCGGCCGTTTCTGAGCAGCAGGCAGTCATCCAGAAGCAGCTACTGAAGATGCTGGTGGAAAACAATTTTCCAGCGATGCGTGAAATCGTGGTCATAATGAATGACGAGACATACTTAACGCTGGATGGCAACGACTGGTGGGGTACTTTATGTCCTTCACCAAGAAGGTAAGCGTTGACGTTAAATATATCTCTCACACCTTAAGTTCCCGAGGAAGGTCCTTTGAGGCTGACGATTCTCCATGAGCATTGTCTACGTCTCGTGGTCATAGAAGACTACTGCTCTAATTAATGTTTTGTAGATGGTCAACTTTGTTTGATCTCAGCCTGCCTTTGCATTTTCCTGCTGCTGTCGTTAACGGTGATCACCAATGAGCCCAGATAAACAAATTTATTTACCACCTTAATTTTATGGTAATGGTAGGTTAACTTTGTTATCTCGTGAGCCTTTTACTCTCATATATTTTATATTTGATGTATTAATGACACGCTCAATTCATCATGCTTTGAGTCTAATGTGCGTTTCAGCCATCGCCCCAAAGTTTTGTGTAACGACATCATCACCGAAGCCAAAAAGTTGGACGAGCTTCCTGATGATCGTACGACTCGTATCCATTCTCACTCCTCGAATCACACCAGCCGAAGCAATTTTACATAGCAAACACGACAATCTATTACCTTGCCGTAACCCTCTCCGAGATTCTAAGGGACTTGAGAGTGCCCCTGAGACTCAAACGACGCACATCCCTCGATCCATCGTTGCTTTACCCAACCGCGTTAGTTCTACTGAAAATCCACATTCGTGCATAATCTGCCATAGCTGGTCTCGATCGATTGTGGCGTAAGCTGATTTGTTATCGATTAATGTGATTTTGTGTGGACACATTATATTTGCAAAATTTCTGCAAAACTTGCCGAATCACAAAAATCTGGTCCATAGTAGCGCAAGCTCCTTTGAATTCCGCTTGGTACTGCCCCATGAAATGCTTTGCTATTGATTACAGAGGACGGCTAAGAATATTTACTTACATACAGTGCTTTTCAAAACTTCACCGGCTATTTACTCAAAATGACGAAAATTGCCATGGCACTGATCTGCAAATGGGGACAGTATAGGACTCGAAAGGAAGCCAAAAAGTTATTCGGAGCTAAAACTTCAATGTTGTCTCGACCCAATGAACAGTTTCCCCAGGGCTTAGATTGATTCTCTGTAAAATCGCGATGGCGTAGTTCTCGATCGGTAATTTTTGTAATCGAATGCTTCTGGACATAACCTCATAAATGGAGTAATTTTCGACTCAAATTCGACCAAATTTGAGTAAAGCTTGACAACCAATCAACAAATTAACAATCTTCATCTGATTAAAGTCGATGTTGTTATTTAATAGACTTGTCAATTTTACCAAGTCTCAGTGACCTCACCTTTGATTAGGTTAAGTCGAAAACGACTTAAATTTAATTTTAGTGGCCTCGGTAATTCTTGCCAAGATTAGTTAACATGGTTTATGGCAATTTAAGGTTTAATTCGTTGAAATAAAGTATTGCTTGCTCTGTGGAGGATGATTATATTGATTGGGTGCCAAATTTACTAGCCAAACCAGTTAATTAAGGTTGTGGTTCAAGCGATGTATAATGCAATGTCGCACAATATTCCAAGTATAACAAATAATTATACCGATTGTTCTCCATCTCATTGGATTAAAGAAGCGTTTATGTCATAGAGCGAAACAAAATCAATACTGAATAATGATGCAATACAAAAACGCGGAAGTCGAGACTTACCATATTAACTTACAATCCCGTGCCAACCTACCGTCTTCGAAATCATACGCCGGAAATAATATCTTCCTCTTCTCAAACTCTTTCTTCTGTTGAAATCAATCCTCATCCTCTCATGAAAAAAAAAGTCGTGACGTCTGAATGTCGGATTTCAATTTGCTACCTCCTTATATCTAGGATTGCCATTGATATGAACCGCCAGCAACAAAAGCACGATTTCGATGATTTAAAATTCATTTCTCGTAGTCAATTTTCGTCTTCAGCGTTCGGAGTGTTTCATGTTTTTTTTTGGGCTGTTGCAAAACGAAACACACTGATAAATGCGCGCTTCGAAAATTACGAGTTGAATTTACGCAAGTCGACTGTCATCATCGTTGTTATTATCAACCCTGTGACGAAGAGCGGTGTCATTTCACTTTCCGGAGGAAACCCACCTAAATATTCAACGAGGTACATTTTTGAGCAGTTCCATGTCAAATAAGGAAGTAATCTGACGCAACCCGTTTACGATCTGAAAGTGAAAAACAAAACTTTGAAAGACTGTTATACAAAACTTTGAAACTGTCATCGTTGCCATTCGAGCGGATTATGCATGTTAAACTTTTCATCAAAAAGCAGAGGTTTGCCTCAGATCGATTCGTCGTTTGGCATGGAACTACTTCTTTGCTCCTTGATGGAGGTTCGGCCGGTGAGTTTTGATTCGACGGTATCTGATTTTTCCTTATTTGCATTCTGATTTGCGCTCAGTGTCCGTTGCTGGACGGTAGCCAAAGGGAAGAATCATCGAAGAGCGGAGATACGAATTTCCACCCATTTGCAAGAGCAGGTGAGCGGGCAGCCGTGAAGCTTCCAGCACGGTATGCGACAAAATCAATATTAGCACGTGATTTGCGTACCGAGTGAATGAGATGCTCAATCTGGAATTTGTAAAGCTTGATGGTTGATAGCACGAATGCTTATTAAATTCCCAGAGTCGGTACGAGCGATTCTTTGTGATCTGCGAAGAGTGCCATTTACCTAATTTGCCACTCGGTCGTTTGATATCCAATGTTTTGGGGAAAGATGATCAGATAGTAGATAGTATATAAATTGCTGAATCGTTTTGCGATGAATAATTGTAAATTTTATTTCTCGCGAATTTTGGTTTTATTGCGTTTAGCAATACTTCGACCGAGGACCCATTCTCGACAATTATCATTACTATTCCGCCGTATTCGAACCAGACGACATGATGTTTTGAACATGGATACCTCCAAACATACACTAATCATGTACTCATCATCATTAGTTTAGTTTAAACACGGCTGAGTAATACCGATGATTGACTTTAATCGATCCGTTGCCAAAGTTGTGCTCCACCGTTAAACTTGTTGTCTTGATCAGATTTGCCTGAAGATCAGAGTTCATCTACATGAAGTATGAAAAATACTTGTATACTGGTGATTTCTATTCAATTGCGCTACGTTTGGCTGATTCTCTACAGACACTTGACTTTTCGAAAATTTTGTGTAGATTGCTTATTTATATTGTTTTTATACTCAATTAGGTGAGTTGGTTGAGCAAAGGATACACGGAATGAAATTGCACCACTTTTAAATGGCGGTAGCTTTTTACTCGTTGAGTATTTTCTATTTAAATTTTGGGTGGAATTAGTTCAATGTGTATTTGTTTACGATGTGTATGTTTCACCAGCAGATGTGCAATCGTTGCGAAGATGGAGTCGGAAGAACAGCAATGGCGCAAAGAAATTTTGCGCACGTACCTCGAAAATCCGGATCTTTCTCGTCGTGCCATCAGCAGGAAGCTGGGAATGGTACATTCTACGGTGTCTCTTGTTTTAAATCGGTACCACGAACGTTTGACCATCGATTGGATAGAAAAAAGTGGTAAAAATGGATCTCCGTATAGTGTTAAGGATCACAAGCGGGTAGTTAAAGCTTTCAAGAGGAATCCCAAAAGTTCAGTTCGAGATGTGGCGAAGAAACTGAATATAACCTAAACTTTCGTGCAAGATGCGAAAAAACGTGAAGGACTACACACGTACAACGTCCAAAAGGCACCTACGGTGAGTAAAACACGTGCACGGAAGCTCTACACCCAGATGTTGACGAAACCACATTGCCTCGTTATGGATGATGAGACGTATGTAAAAGCAGACTTCCGGCAGCTTCCGGGGCTCCAGTTTTTCACTGCTCATCATAAATTCGATGTCCTTGAGGACGTAAGAAAGCAGAAGATGTCAAAATTTGCCACAAAATATATTATTTGGCAAGCAATTTGCTCGTGTGGAAAGCGGAGCACCCCATTCGTGACAACTGGAACGGTCAATGGGCAGGTGTACCTAAAGGAATGCCTCCAAAAGCGTCTACTTCCTCTTTTGAGGTCACACGTAGGTCCTACGATTTTCTGGCCGGATTTAGCCTCGTGCCATTACTCGAAAGAGGTTTTGGACTGGTACAAGACTACAGTGGTACAAGACGCACCGAAACTGTGGCCAATTGAAAAGTACTGGGCCATCATGAAGCAGGCACTTTGGAAGCATCCTAAGGAAGGGAAATCGGAGGAGAAGAAAAAATGGATTGCCACGCAAAAAAGAAGCTGGTCCAAATGTTGTACAGGACCTTATGAGTAGTGTAAATAAGAAAGTTCGTGCATTTGGATATGGAATTGAAATAGAATAAAACAAACAAGGGAAAATATTCATAACATGTCTTATTTTAATTCCTGAAAGTTTGAAGATGATTGGTTGAGCGGGCGAATATTGCCGAATATATGTGTGTGTCGCAATTTGATTCCGTACACCCTTTATTAAATAATGTCCACGATGAAATCGCATAAAATAAAATAATTCTGTAAATTTCAGCCTGATTGGCATCAAACTTTCACTGTTTTAACAAAACGAATGAGCTAATTCTTCTTCAAAGTCATTTTGATTTTTTTTCAAATTTGCCTCCGAACTGAATGCCCTAAAACCGCTCATAAATTTTTTTTTACTAAGTCAGAGTCGACTAACCGAACCGATAAACAGAATACGGTGGTCAAATCCCGCGCCAGGATGCTGAACCACGAGTAGTTGGTGCAGCCGAGATGCATCGTAATGGACGACGAGTGTAACATTAATGCGGACGCCAAGCACATCGTTTTTCGGATGTTCCGTAGAAGTTCCGGTACAAGAAGGTCGACAAATTTGCCAAGAAGTACTTGGTGTGACAGGCGATCTGTGGGTGCGGCAAATTCAGCAAGCCGTACATAACAACCTGCACCATCGACGGCCAACTATATAAAGAAGAATGCCTCCAAAAGTGCCTGCTGTCCTTCCTCCGGTCCCTCAAAGGTGACACTCTGTATTGGCCGGATCTGGTATCTTGCCATTACGCAAAACCGGTGATGACGTGGTAAGAAACCAACGATGTTTTTTAGTACCGAAGGAGGCAATCCGTCATACTAGCCAATATTTCTCACCATAGAAAAATTCACAATAGATGTCAGTTTGTATTTTTTTTGGCAGCGTAAAATTATATTTTCAAATCTTTTAAATATGGTGAAAAGTGCTCGGAAAAGTTTAATTAACTATAAAGATAAAGTGAATCTGTGCAGTTTCAGTGACTATCAACCACTATCGGAATGTTCGGACCACTTATAGTCTAGCTCTTAGTGGAGGAACATTTTCAGCCTGGATTTTGACAATAATTTTGTCAATTATGCCATATAATCGTTTATAATGTGAAAAGGAATAGCGGAAAAGGGAATGCATAGTGACGTGATCTGCCCAAACATAATAAATATTTAGAAAACTTGACAGAAGCAGCTCTGTGAATCAAATACAGCTAGATTTCGTTTGCTCAACTTTAAGGTGAAAGTATTCCATCTTACAATTTCTAGATTTTATAGTTTTTTGGTTTTGTAAACATATGTGCAATGGTGAAAAGATCAGATCCATACAAGAATCCGTATCGTGGATCATCATGGAAACCTCTCGGTGAAAGTTACGTGCACAGCAAACACTAGCTGGTTCTTCCGCCGGCACCGACCAATCCTTATTTCGCAGGAACGCCGGTGTGCTTTGTGTTGATCGCGAGTGATAACGTGTGAAAGCCGAGCTCGGGTGGATCTGTACGTGTTTCCCGAAAAGTTCAATTGCTGCGTTCGAAGAAATCATGTGCTTTCCCAAATCATGCAAAATAAAAGTCAGTTCTGTTGTTTGCGGACAACTTTCTAAGTCAGCACAAGAAAAAGTCTCCGGATCGGAAACCGATGTTCCTTGCGCCACCAAACACATGCGCACTTCTCCGGTTTACGTCTTTCCGAATATGATCATGATCGTGAGAGGATATTGCCGCACTAAAGCACCTTTGGAAAATAATTGGGTGAGATCCAACCATTACACGTAATATGTTGTTGCTAATTTATTGGATATAATGATTTTTCAAGTATTTTGCAAACGCGTATCTCTCTGTGTGTGTGTGTGTGTGAGGGGGGGGGGGGGGGGATTGACTTTATGTCAATGCATCCTTCTTCTCTTTCCAGAAAGCGAGTAATGGCGCTATGCATAAGCCATAAAAGGCTAGGACAAGAGCCATAAAAGGCTAGGACAAGAGTAAGTGCTCATGTCCCAACCGATAGACAAGCTCTCATGCAAGAAGAGCCTGGATACAAGTAGGAAACGCCTGTATTCCAACCCAGAAAACCGGACAACAAAGGAGTGCATTAACTTTCTTAGCTTCGTCACTCCCAACGACCAATATACATAGAAATATACTTATGCTTTCTCGCCAAGGAAAGCCTCCCGCACAATCCCATCCAACTTCCAACTCCAGATGTCTATGAAGGTAGCATGAGTTTTTAGCATCTTCTTAAGTAGACATCTAATCAACACTCCCCCTCCCCCGATCCCTTGCTGATCATAAGGACCTGGCCAGGTGTTGTGCAAAGCGATCGATGGATGAAGAGTCTGTCATACCCAAGGCAGCTCTTCTGGTGCTTCCATCGTCTCTACAACAGCCAACCCAGGATTTTGTATGGTCGGAACATGCTTTGCTATGCTAATCTAATATTTAAACCTTTCATGGACGTTCCAGTACATTGCATATTTTTTGCAAAAAAATGTTGCACTTATTTGTCGTTCCAAACGCATCACAAATTCGTTCTATTTCTTGTTGTTTAATCCAGCTACCAGATTAATTAATTTCCGATTAATTGCTTCGAATCATAAACGACTGGTAAACGTCGTTCACCAGTCGATCGTGATGTTTCATGTCAACATGTTAAATTCGAACGCAACACATTTATCATCATGTACGAGTGATCCAATAAATATATTTAACGCCATTTTTCAGTGCGTATGATCGGGTTCAAGTGTTGGCACAGTACCAGAAACGATCCCGGCGCCCTCTCACGCACGGTTTTCCACTTTGGCTCTCTGTCATCATAAAGTGAAGTAAACAACGAAAACGTCACGCCGTTCAGCCATATGGTCGATCGTGGAATATCCCTCGATGTAGTGTCGAAAAAAGCAAACCAAACCGATCGTAAAGCATCTCAGCCAGACACATGTTGCGTGTTTTTTCACTTGTTTGCTATTTTTGGTTCCACCGTTGGGTTGACTGTACGGAATCAACGGAATACTTTCAATTGGGTTAGGTCTTAGCTAGGTCTATTGGTGTCTCAGGCTCACCTCCTCGACCATTATTACAGACATGCAGAGCAGAGGTGATAGTGAACGCAAACCAGCAGAAGTGCGCTCGATTGGCTGTTTTCTGTTTCCAACGCGACACGAAAAACATGACCTGCTTGGATTTATGTGTGTCTGACTGCCTATCGGTCGTTCAACATATTTGGTTGGGCGGATGTGTTACATAAATTGCGTAAGTAAACAACTCGAATTAGCTGGGTTAAACAATAATTTATTGCTTCGACAAGTCGCTTCTATATGAGGCTGCAACAGGGTGTTTGTTTTCCCTAGTTTGAAAATTTCTGCACCTTCCGTTCCGTTGGTTGCGTTTTTTACTGTTTATTTCATTTCAATTCGAAATGTGATGACAGCCAAGCACGATCGCATCCAGGGTGGGGAGAGCATATCTCCTGCATTTGAATCAATGAGTTATGATAAATATTTGAGAACCAGCATTGAAAAGGGTACATTGTGGTGGAATATAAGCAAAGCTCATAAAATAGAAGAAGTGCGAAATCTGATTGTGCATCGAAGCAAACTTTTATTCAATCAATTTAGGTATGATTAAATGCACCCGCCATATATATCATTTTAAAAATAGAAACAAGTCGAAAACATTTGAAGTGGCTTAGCATGATGAAAACCTGACACCCTGACCTGACACTCAAAATGAAGTAACTAAGTTCAATTAATTTTAATAACTCTCATGGTTATCAAAGGATTCTGTGAAGTGGTAATCCATACATATAAAAAAATTTCTTGAGAAATGTCACCCACTCAACCGACGTCTGATGACACCTAGACGTACTGACCACAGGCACAAGATTTTTCTCCTTTGATGATGTTTGTTAGAGTAGACATTTCATCAATAATAGTAAAATTTATTGTCAAACAGCCACAGAATCAAATTAATCAATTCAATTTACATCTTTAAAACGACTGTTTTTTTTTATCTGAAATTTCTGACCACCTGCATTTCCTCCTTTGTTTTATAGTCAAGTGCCGTAACACCGAGCATGGGACATAATTAGGCTCGTAAAAAACTCCAAACGAAACAAATTTTACATCGAGAAAACCAATTTTCCTCGCGGCAGTTGCATCGATGAAAACAAGAAAGGGGAAAAAACCAAGGACCACCAATAAATTCGAAGCAATAAAAGTAGGAATCGATGGAAATAAAAGAACAGACTCCCAACTGTGTTCTCCACAACCAGCAGCTACTACAGGCCACTTGGATCCAGCCAAGACCGAACCGACGTGTGCATGAGTTTCGAAACCAATCGAAGCAACCTGGCAAGCTGCTTATGACCGCATTTTTCCATGGAAACTATGATGCTCTTGCAAATTTGTGTTCGAGAGCCGCAAACATTTGTACTGCTGCCGAGTTCCATGTGCCACACCAATTTTCAACGTGCACGAGTCCCATGTGCTCGTGGGTACATTGAAAATGGATACAGGGATAGAACGAATCATGCGTTGAGTGGTTTGTCTACCCAACTTCTATTATCGACTACATTCTATCCAATGTCAGTAATAAATACATCTTCTGACTTGCGATTGAAACCAGTAAAAAAAATCGATTGGTGGATCACGTTATTCGTGGGATTCCTGTAAACAAAACCATCAACGAACGAAAAAAAGGAAGCTTCAAGCGGGCTTGATTTGTTCTTCCTGAGAAAAATAAATATAGAAACGAAATTTAAATAGTTTGAACATGTTATCAAGCTGCTGGTATTGGCAGTATGTGGTGGAGAAAAGAAAAATGGGAGGCAAAAATCGGTCCACTGAACCAAAAATCAAATCGCAAAACTTTCAATTCGTACGATTCTGAGGATACGTTCGATGCTCTTCTCGAGTGGCGCCTCTTGTACTCGTTTTTTCATCTTCATTCCCTGTTCCAGAAGAAAACTTTGCTAGTTTTTTTTTTCATCGGAATATTTGTGTGCATATTTGGAGCCATTAGCGAATCGAAGCAAGCAAATTGAGAGAAAAGTGGTGAAAAACCCGACTTGCTTCGATAGACCGACGATCTATCGGAAAAGAATAAATCACCGTTTTGGTGATAGTTTTTTCTTGGCGTTGACGTCAAGAAGGAGGAATGATGAAGGCAACTTTTTGATTATTCCGATTTGAGTCCGTGTTGCGGAGAGATTTCAACAGCTTTAGTTTGAATTGAATTCAGTTAAGTTATTTTTTTTTCAATGGGTGACAATCGGGCATTTTTTATCGACTATTTTTTCATCGAATTGCTTCCTCTAGATGGCTTAATAAACAATTGACCCAGTTATTCTACAAATATCCAATCCCCAGGAAATTATTCGATTTCGGAAAATTTGCCTTTTGTGTTTTCTCCCGGCACAAATTTCTAAGCAGACCAACCGCAATATGTAGCAATATGGGAAATGGGAAACACACACATACTCACCATCCAGTGCCACTATCATGGTTAAACCGAACAAGGTGAGTTCCGAGGTTGGCTACAACGACTCTATTTGCCTGATGCTTTTTACCATCTCCAATCGAGGACTAGCTTTGCCCAGGAGAACAATGGAGAAGCAAATGGATCGCAATAATACTGAGTTTTGTTTTTCTAATCGAATGGTTCCATTTGTATGGACAGATTGGTTCGTTGTTTTCCAGGTTTGAACTTCGGTTCACAAGGATATAGCTTAACTAGTCTGTAAGCCAGCTTTGCAAATAGGATTGTCTGTCTCACTGGAAGGATTAGGATGTATCCAACCTTTGTTGCTGAACTCGAGAAGTGAAACAGCCGAGATAGGTGCTATTCTATGAACTACAGGATGTTTTATTAATAAACATTATTACTGTGCGATGTTAAGGTGAATTTTTACTATCTTGTATCTCTCTCTCGCAAGCTCACCTTGCTATTTTAAATTTATATATCTCGATTGTTAGTCGAACTCCATCAGATTGCTCACAGCAAGTAAACATACAAACTGATGTGATGAAATATTGAATATCCAGTACAGATTCTGAGTTATATAAATTCTAAATTTTGAGGTACTTGCTGCTGTCAAGAGTGCTTCAGCGTAAGCTCTTAATACAAATAAGCGTTGAATATTTGAGACTCAAAATGTAATTTGTAAATAATACCAACTTGTCTTCTTCCTTTTCATCCGCATATTTCAGGAAGGTTTATTTTTCATAATTGTTGTATCAACATGGCTATCAGCCCCATTTGCTTGTTTAATAACGCCACGACTTGGACCTTACATATCAAATCCACCGGGATCAACGGCTTCACTTCCCTTCCGAATAAAGACGTGATCAGAAAGGGTTTTGTCTCAGAAAGTGCGAACAGCGCCAGCTATCATGTTTACCACTACACTACAGGTACCGTCAGTTCAGGATTATCACTTCTTGCATAAAAGCAGATTGCTAGTTCTTCAGCACATCTACAATTATTAATTGTGAGCTTACGATACTTGTAGCATTTTGTGCAGCATTAGATTTATGTGACAAATACAAACATACTCTTTGCCAAGGAAAGCGGAGGCCTTTGTTTTGAAAACTCCCATAGTAAGGTGAGACATTCATTCCTGGACCGGAAGGCAAATCATCCTGTAGACCATTAAGTTTGGTTAAAATTTACTGCTACAATAATTTTTAAACATAAAAATGGCTAAAATTTCATACAAAAAATACATTGAGCCAGGTTGCGAGCCTAGGAAAAATGTTTATCCCAATGACAATTAGATAAAACTAAACTATATGCAAAAATTAACGGACATCTTCGGAAACAACGCTAACTAACCTGACGAGATACATTAGAATCAAACACGTTATAGTACCGGTTTATGAAGAAAGATTATAAACGGAGATTTCGTCGTCGAGTGTTGATGTTCAAGGTTTCCCTGAAGGGGGTCACCAACGAAACACGCTTTGGCCACCATACGCCTCCCTTCCAACAATTCCAGGTTGATGAACTTACACCGACTTTCATAACTTGGCAATCTGCGGGGGTCTTGCCAACGTAGATCTCGCAAAATAAAGCTTAAAAACCTTCGCTGTACGGCTTGGATCCTCTGGACTGCATTTTGGTAGACATGGGAGCAAAAGACGGAACAGTACTCCAAAACATGACGAACCAGAGCACTATAGTGCATTCAGACAATTAACGTCTTTCGAATTTGTTGCGAAGCGGAAGATGAATCCTAGATGCGATGAAGGAAACGATGGTAGGAGTAACATATCTATTAGTTGTTTTCTGCAACGAAACTGATTTGTACTTTTTAAGAAGCTGCCTTCGTTTCAATACCACACGCACAACCTTCAAATGCACAAAGCATATGTGGATACATAATGAACATTCGTGCGTTGTACAAAAACAATACAAATGGCTACTTTGTTGCAAATAAAAAACAAACGTCTCTCTGGTGGTTGCAAGAATGACTGAGAGGTCTACTTTATCGATTTGAAATGTAAAAAGCTCAATCAAGAATCCGTGTTTGATCTCACAAGGCCATGGTTACCTGTGAAGAGTTACTTGATTAATGAATATGAAGTTCTAACTCTCTACAGCGCTCTAATTTTTACTATACGATCGATCAATTATTCCCGCCCACCCAAGCAGCAATACCAACATGTATGAGTACGATTGAAGAGAAGCAGCGATTGGCTGGTCTTCAAGAAAGTCATTTCGATTGTACAAAAAGGTGTAATGATAGCATTTCACCAGATTACAAGCAATATGAATGTTTCATACTATTTACGAGACATTTGTTCTATGTACAAAATCCATATTTTCTAAACGAGTGAAAGCTAATTTTCGAAAATAAAATTTCAGTTGTGCGATCTGTATACATGGCGTCTACTTGATGACCGCGTTCCGCCGAAAGTTAATGACAAATTGAAGACCGTAGCCAGGAGCGCAGCTAGTGTGTTTAGGCAGCTCTTCAGAACAATTGCAGGAATACCATCAGGACCGCATGCAGTTGAAATTTTCATCTGCTTCCCGGCTGATCACTATGGATTATGAGTGCAAAGCCACAAACAGACAAGCAGAAAACGCAGCTTCGAAACCCTCGGCATCCATAGTTTCGTCACAGAAGACACTGCTGAACAGCGTATGGAACAAGTCCACGACAGAGTTAGCTTCATGAGTGCCATCAGTCATAGTGGAGAATAAACCGGTTTCCTTTTGTTGTTCATTCATAAACCACCAGAAGCTCTTTGGATTCGTCTTAAGACGGCTCTGCAAATGAGACTGAAGAGCGTTGTACAAGTGGTTATTCAGGTGTTTGTAATCGTCGTTGGTGCGTGGGTAGTTTGTCCTCGTGCAATCATTGCGATATTTGCTGTCTCCTCAGAGCTGCCCTTTTAACTAGTTTCAATTTTTTGAGGTCAGAATTATACCAAGCGTGTTTTGGGAGGATTGCGGTTGAATTTTTTATTCACGTATTGATGAACGGCGTACAGCGTACAGTTACCACACCCCAAGCAACACAAAACCACCTCGTAGACTTTTCTCCATACATTTTTTTTTTGAAATTTTGTATGGGGCGTAGACTTTGCCCCCCCTCCCCCCGCCCCTATCCCAAGACAAGTCTACGTGGTTTATAAATGATCCCAAGCATATTTTTCCAACCTAAGCCAGCGAGAGAGTTGTTCATTCCCTCGAAGTCATAATGAGTGACGTCATAATAAACATATTCGTTGTTGTCGTTGAAGCTGTACATAGAATTAAACTCCAGTGTCAATAGCAGAGGGGAATGATTTCTGCAGCTTTTGCGGTGTCGGAGCTTGACATAGATCCAGCAAACGGTTATTCGCGTTCGCAATGCCAGCATCAAGCAAAGAGAGAGACACCTGTATGAATGACGAACAAGAATTGTCTGGAGTTCCGGGTTTAGTGTATATCGCCACCCAAAGATGTTCAACCATTCAGTCTTCTGGAGGCTTCAAAAGGCGACATTTGAATTTTGAGCGCACTGCAAGAAGATCTCCACCACCAGATTTCTTGTTGCTATTGAGCGACGATCGGTCCAGCTGGTAGATATAATACGTGTCGTCGAACAGTGCTTCGATATGGTATTGATATTTAGCCAGGTATCCGTGAAGGCTTAAACATCGTAACATGCGTCACTGCATGTACTCGGTGAACGAACTGTTGATACCACCTACGTTCTGGTAGCACAAAGAGGTTTTCAATGAGAGGGCAGAGGAATCGGCAGACAGCGATCGTGGCAGCATCAGTTTGATGAGCAACGTAATTAGGTGAAGGATACTTGCAATGGATGGCAGCTTCGAGAGCTCTATCCTAATTACTAGACCCAAGTCCGGGACGACTCTGACGGCTGGAACGAGCAAATAGAACATCACTGAAACCGGCAGTAGGTAAAACTGACCTAGGACCACCAGGGTTTCCATACAGCTTTGTGGCTCAGACCGGCTAAAGTGAAAATCGATGTATGTAGTGGGCTGGCAGGAGTTGATAATGGCGACCTACTGGAAGCATCAGCATGAGAAAGAAGGTTAGAATCGAAAGATTCATCAGAAAGAGTACGCTCTATTCATAGCTTGAAGAACCTCTTCGTCAGAAGCGACATCAGGATCGTGACGACTACAATGAACTTCATGGAACTATTTACTGCACGTCGTGGTTCAGTTATTCCTCCTCCGAGATCTCTTTACATGGAGCTGACATCCTTTCCGTTGGCTACTAGTCTTATAACCTCCATTTCGTCAGTGCCAAGGCGATGCGTTGCTAAAGCTCGTACCTGCTTGACGGTGACATCGCGAGACATGCGTGACAGGTACAGCCAAAATTTAGGTTCAACGCTTGATTCACGCCCACCAAATTGGGATACTGACTCAGCTGAGCCTCACATGAGAGGCTCTTGCGAAGGCTGCTTCGATTGCGGTCTGCCAAAAAGTCATCGACGAACGGAAACATTTGCATTTTTGGTACAATTTGACGAGGTCGAGGCGTTAATGAGTTGATAAGCGCAGTAAAGTTGTTCAGTAAATCGTTCTTCAGCTCATTCATGATTTTCAACTTGAAGCTTTCAACAATTTCGTTGTGCTTGCTGAGAACAACTTCTTGGCCAGATTCGTAGGCGGAACGAATTGAGCTGCGGACACGAATATCTCTCATCAGAGTAGAGCACGATTTGCAAAGCCAACATAACTGATGGTATTTGCTGATTTCGTCCAAAACAGATGTAGAAATCCCGCCGCTTCGAGGATGATATTCAGCATTGCAAAAGCCAGAGTGTGTTTCATTGCAATGATCTCGCTCTCGCAGGACTTGCACGTGCTATTCATTTTGTGGCATTAGAACGATTGAAATTATCGGCGTGCGCAAAGTGGTAGCAGGGTGAAAGTAGATGAACTGCCTTTGGGTATGCAATCATAAAGATCCTTATATGTGTGAACTTCCAAGCAGTTGCCGCCAGAAAAATCTTCCAGAAGGCGCTGGGGTTGGAAAAACGCCGTGCTGGTGGGGAAGTAGAGAAATATTCGACGGCTCCATTAGTAAAACAACAAAACAAAACCATTAGTAAAACAAAAGCAGCAAAACACGACGACAATGTACGAATTTTCACAATCACACACTGGTACAGGTCAAAAGACGTTCAAAACGATACGTTGAGGTAATTATCACGAGCGATTACACGGTTAAAATGTAAATAAAAACAGTTGATGGTTTATCAATTGCATAAAAACACAGTGTTGCCTACCTTAGAACATATAATTTTGTCAGTCACATAACTTCATCATTTTACGTTTGTGGTTTGGAAATTCCAGAATTTCTCGAATGTTTAGATGTTTTAATAAAAATATTACAATTCTTACTATCTTGACTGTATGGTTCGATTCCTCTTGAATCCAGTACCTGTGAATAGAGAAAAGAGGGAGAAAAAACAATTCATTAGCTCTTCGAATAATTATCAATTATCAAGATAGATTATGCTTCATCTTGGTAGTTCATAGCATAATAATAACAAATAGGTTATAATAAAGTTATTCCAAAGTTAAACAACTGCAGAAATGCATTCACATTGCATGTAAGTTTGAGAAATTTCACACTTACAGATGTTAGCGCAGATGGAATTTGAAGATTAGGTTTGTTTATAGATTCTCTTTACGAACAGAAATGTAATTTTCATAATTCTGAAGATGATTTATGCTCAAAATGCTTAGCAAAATTTCAAATGCGAGGACAGCTTTATGGCGCAATTTTAAAAGGTGTATGGAATCAATTTGCAACTTTTTCAAGGGACTGTAAATTTTTACCCATTGGGTATTTTCCATTAAAATGTTGGCTGATATTATTGTCATGTGTATTGTTCATACGGTATCAATAACATTAGTAGCTGTGCAATCGTTGCGAAGATAGAGCGGAAGAACAGCAGGAAGTTGAAAGTGGTACAATCTACGGTAACTCGTGTTTTAAACCGGTACAAAAAACGTTTGGCTATCGATCGAAAAACAAGGGTGGACAAAATAGATGTCCGTATAGTGTAAGCGGTCACAAGCGGGTAGTGAAAACTTTCAAGAACTATCAAAAACTGCAATTAAGCAAAACTTTTGTGCAAGATACAAAACAACGTGAAGGACTTCACTCGTACAAAGTCCAAAAGGCACTGAATCGCGATAAACGGCAGAATACGGCGGGGGAAATCACGTGCACGGAAGCTCTTGATCCAGTTGTTGACCAAACCACATTGTCTCCATGTTTGTGAAAAGTCGGGGAACGCGAAGAAAGATTTCGTGTAAAATTACGTCTTCTGAAACTGACACATACACAGATAAAAAGAAACATTGAATTTTCTGCGTTATCTAATTAGCATTAGCATTAGCATTAGCATTGACGTTTGCACACCTCGTGGATGGAACTACGATGAGGAATAATTCGTTGAAGACATTGCATGCCACCATGAAACGAGACCAGTTACTGATACGTTTTTTCACACAATAATCTCCACGAAGACACTCCTCGATCGCTCACCTGGCCACGTCCATGCAACCGTTGGTGATAGGAAGGATTTGGTATCAACCTCAAGAAGACACGGGAACCCACGTAGCCTTCAGTAGATATCAAAGAAAAATGGAAATCAATAGTCGGAGAGAATAGTTGAACAGAATGCCCTGTTTGGTGTTCAGAACAAAAATTTATTCAAAAAAGGTCGTTGGGAGCACCTAGTCTAAGAAGGTTAAGTGATGCTCCATTTCTCTTCAAACGGTTGGAACTTTAGCATTAACTATAGTCCTAGCTACCTATGGCTTATGGTTATAGCGCCATTACTCGCTCTTTGCACAAACTTTTATGGACGCTGCCGGCTTTGACTCTTGAATTTTCTGCGTTATCTAATGCACATAAAGGGAATGTTAGATTTGGCAGAAAATAATGGGATATTTCTTGTAAATTTAAGCCAGATTACGCCTGAATCTAGCATGTTGTATGAAATATAGCAAACATTGTTGTATGGCGCATGAAAAACCGCAAACAATTTCGTCGTTTGCGCCTGCTTTGGCTTGGAATTAAACGAGGGTAAATTTTACGCGCTCGTTAAAATTCATTATTTTTTCTGTGTACGAAATTCGACGAAAGATTTGTTTGATTGAATTTACTTCCTTATCTCTTTCAACTAAAAGACGCTTGCATGTGTCGGTCTTAGTGGACAGAAATTTGCATGACATTTTGGTAGTGTTAATTTAAGCCGAATAACACCTGAATTTAGCCTGTTGTATGAAAGATTGCACAAATTGTTCGATGGTGCATGAAATATTGCAAACAATTTCGTTGTTTACGCATCCTTTGGAATTCAACGAGGGTAAATTTTACGTGCCTGTTATAATTCATTATTTTTTTCTGTGTAATGAAAACATGGAATGGGACCTTAAAAATAGCACAGATAAAAAGAAACATGTAATTTTCTGCGTTGTATAATGCACAGACAGGGAATGCTAGATTTGGCAGATATTTATAGGATATTTCATGTAACTTTAAGTCAGATAAGGGAACGTCCATTAATTACGTCACGCAAAAATTGACGTTTTGTTACCCCCCCCATGTCACGTTTTTTGTATGGACCTTCAAATTTTTTTGTATGGATCGTCACGTTTTCTCGAAAACTGCGTGACATAATTAATGGACCTTCCCTAACGCCTGAATGTAATCTGTTGTAAGGAAGATTGTAAACATTGTTGTATGGCGTATGAAAGATTGCAAATAATTTCGATGTTTACGCTTCCTTTGGCTTACAATTAAACGAAGGGAAATCTTACACGCCTGTTAAAATTCATTATTTTTTCTGTGAATTGGTTCAAACGTTGTACAACATCTTATGAGTAGTGTTAAAAGGAAGGTTCGTCCGTTTGAGTATGGTAATGGAATTGAATAAAGCAAACATGTGGAAAGTCAAATATTGAAAAACTAGGAAAATTTAAATTAGCACAAAAACTAAAGAACTGAAACACTTTATTAAACTATCACTAGTAAACGCGATCAAATTCCGTTAAATTCTACAACAGATCTACAAATGCGCTCGCAAAAGTGTTTTTTTTTTTAAGTGTTTATTAAAACAACTCCAGTTAAATATTGTTTTTTTTTTTCGTTCTTTGAAAGTTTGAATACGATCGGTAGAATGAATGAGTTTTGTCGATTTTTTTCATGTGATGGAATTCAATTCCGTACACCCTTTAACAACAGAAAAATGCAACAGAAAATTCTGTTATATAATGCAATCTTATAGCATCAATGTTGGAATCATAAAAAAAAATCAAATAAGGTGGATATAACATCGGTACAAAACTTAATGGAAGGTTTGAAACACAAATTCCGACAGTTTGCATTTGGAAAATAGGAAGCCTAATCAATTAATTATCCTGTGTTTTGTAGACGATGAACTTCAAAATGAAATAAAGATTGATCATTTATATAATAAACTAGTCAGTGTGCACTTTATTATGTTTGAACCATTTTTGACCGTTCCACCCTTTAAATACAGATATCGTAAAACTTAGGCCTTGCATGATCCAACATTCAAGATTGGGTCCTCCTTTAGCTCAGTCGGTAAAGGCGCGGCAACAAAGCAACACCATGCTAAAGGTGGCTGGGTTCGATTCCCGGTCTGGTCTAAGAATTTTTCGTTAAGGAAAATTTCTCGACTCCCTGGGCATAGGCCCACACAATCATACTAATGCAAAAATGGTACCTGGCATCGAAAGTTCTTTATTAGTAACTGTGAAAGTGTATTTAGAACACTAAGTTGAGAGCAAGCAATAAGCTAATTGCGAAAACAATAAGCTTGAAACGCTGAGAAAGAAGAAGACGATTCAAATTCAGTCAAAGAGTTAAATAAGTTTGTAAAATTCAAAAGCTGCTTTTATCAGCGCATCGTCACTGATCAAGAGATATTTTGTGTAGAATCTTACCTGGGTCGCCGTAATCCAATATGAGAAATTGTTGGCATAAAATGGCATGTTTTCAAGAATGGAACAAATCAGTAATGTTTCATCAAAATGTAGTTTAGTCCTACATCATTTACCCGTTTGTCTTTTGGGCATTTTCCAAGAGATTTAACATTTCAAACAAAGCTGAAACAAATAAATCAATTGCTGTCAAAAATTCAAAAATTCATTTCTAATAAAAAAAAAACAATTGAAAAAAAGGTTAAAACGCTTGAAAAGAAGTACATTCTTAACTCTGAAGTTTAAAAAAACAGTCGATTGAACAACGAAAACCTTTGTTCCGATTCTTTTAGATTGATAACATAACTTATGAAAATATCAGCATCAATGCTCGTACAACACCAAGCTCGTTTCTGCCACTAACGACTGTTTCGCACGTCTTTAACGATCCAACATCCAGCGAAGAATTCCCTGGAACTGTTAACACTGCGAACACATTCCATTTTCCTGTTAACGACATATCCAAGCCTAACGACACACGCTCGCGGTTATTAACTCATTCCTCATGGTGGAACAACTTTTCTCGCAAGGTTCCTTCACGTCGCGGCGTGCCTTCCTGTTTCTCGTTATCTACGCGCTGTAATAATTGCGACCGAAAAACATCTGTATATTCCGGCTTCTCGTGGGCAACTGTGGGTGGAATATTGATTTCTACTTCCCATTTTCGATCCACCCCTTCTTGACTTCTTGCCTGAGTGCGTACCCAATACCGTCGAAGTGTATACCGACTTACTGGCATTAGGCGAAGAGCCCAAACGCATGGTATTTTCCTATCCTCTTATAGAAGAATGTAAATCGCATTCAATCACATGTCGAAAGGCTGCAGAGTCGGCAAAATTGGTTGGTGGCACGTGGAATTTGAATAAACACTATCCGGCTCACGTTTTGCCGAATTTGATCTCTAGGCACGAGTTTCGGAGGAAATATCTAGAGGATGTCTAGATTTACTCCGCTTATGCTTTGACTGTGTTTACCGAATCATTAATACTAATGAGTTGGGCTAGGCGAACATGTTTGAGCTTCTGTATTTTCTTGTTTTCGATTTTAGGAAGAATGAAAATATCGTATTCTGTGTAATCTGACGATTACCAGTAGCACGGATGACTTACGATGGCAATAATGACGAGAATAATAATTGATTTGAATTGAGGTGTTTATTTGGTTTGCACTATCGTTGGTCAGCGTGGAAATGATGAAATCATTTCAACACAATTGTTTTGGGCTTTGAAGGTTGTTCATTGTGGTTTAGATGGCTTATTTGTTTTTATTGAACGCAATTAAGTGTATTTGTTGTGTTGGATGAAATTAAACTTAAAACGCATTGATGAATCGTCACACGTTTTGGAGTTAAAATCTATAGATTTTTAACATAACTTTTCTTTTTGAAGAAAAGAGGAGTAGGCTGTGCTTTTGAGCGAAGAAAACGTTTTCTTTCTCCTTCTCTTAATTACGGCTTGGTTCACTTAGTATTGGAGTATCTTTTTAATTACTGCGGTGCCTCTAATAGCCGTGTGACAATGACAGCGCAGTGTGTTTGCTTAGTGGTTACAGTTTCATGAGTATTGAAGCTCACGTTCAAAAGTTATCAAAGATGGAACGCAAGAAACAGGAACAAATTGTGCACACTCACGTTGAAAATCCGACATGGTTAGGAGGATTGTTCGCAAAGTATCTTAAATTCCCAAAATTGACTATAAATACCTGCCGGGAAACGCTATCGCTGGATCGCACAAAACAAAACAACCGTAGAAGTGGAACATGTGACCAGAAACTACGAGTGAAATTCCACAGGGAGGTCTGGAACAATCCACGGATCTTCTTGCGTGATTTGGTGAAAAGGTTCTCTGTGCCTTACAGTACAGTTCAACGAATCTGTCGGTGTAAAGGTTTCCAGTCGTTCCATGCCAGCAAGCAGCCCAACAGGACCCGTAAACACTTGCCAAACGCCGTGCAAGAATGCTGTACGAGCAAGTTATGACGAAATACAACGGATGCATTTTGATGGACTTTGAAATATATGTTAAAATGGACTTTAGAAAACTGCCAGGATACAAATTTGATGCTCCAAGTAGATTAGAATTTGTCTATGGAGACAAGTTTGCTATTAAGTTGATGGAGGAGTGTCTTCAGAAGCGAATACATGTTACAATTCATACAACATTTTTTGATGGTCCATACAAAAAACATGACAAGGGGGGGGGGGGGGGGCGGCTGTATAAAAAGTCACTTTTTGCGTGACATAATTAGTGGACGTTCCTTTATTAGTAGTTTCGAAATTCGAAATAGAGTCGCCCCATAGATTTTGATCATTGGCAGAGTGTGGAGAGAAAAAAAAACTAAAAAAAACTTCATCACAGGTATAAGCTAATCTACTTTAACTACTTAACCTACTGCGATATTCCCTTCAAGTCGAGCATTCAATACTAAAGAAGATTGTAAGACGTAGACGAAATAGGCTTATCTGTCAAAGGATAAGCTTTTTCTAATGGAATTTAAAGGAATTCGCAATTTTCAATTTTTTATTTGTTTTCCAATGAAAAAAAAAATTGATCATGAAAAAAAAATAGTGCGCTGTAAATAGCGGCCACTTGATGATCAAAAGCACGCGCATGCGCGCTTATGAGGCTAACACATAATTTCAAAAGTACTCACCACGTGGTGAACAGAGATTCGTAATACTAGTTGCAAATTTTAATGGAGGTTTAGCAACAAGTTAGCAACGTTAATGTTGGCACTTATTTCATCACGAGCGCCTAGAGTCGATTAAATTTTACGAATGAACAAGCTAGTGTTATCTAGGAGGCGGGTATTGGTGAGATCTTTCTGATTATACATATATTAAGAAAAGCAACAAACACATAAGTTTCCAAAGGAGATCTGTGCGACAAATTATAAGTTGCTCACCGCAGAAATGACGCGTATGAGAACTTATTGAACTTAGTAGGATGTTATTGGATTACTCACATTAGTTGGTAGACTGCAGTGTTGCCTTGATCGGTATTGCTTACAATAAAATTTTCTTTTATTCTTTATTTAGGTGACTTTCGGCCACCTGGTATGGTTCGTCATCTTATTCCATTTAACGTGATATTATAAATCACTATCCCATTTTTTCTCGGCAATTCAAATTTATGGCATCTCACATTTGGCAGTTTACCTGCCCTCAAAATAGTGTTCTATATGTACCGTTATTAAATGATAGCATGCTTTATCATATCATTTATGTATTGGTATGAATGTGTGACAGGAAAAATCTTACTCTATTCCGAGAAAATCGTGCAGCTTCCCTTAAGAAAAAACTATTAGACCAGAGTAGGGCTCGAGCCCGGTCACCTTCAACATGGTGATGCTGTATATGTGGCTCAACTGAGTTAGCAAAGGAATGGCAAATTTTTTTTTTCGCAACACTTACTTACTGACATATGCTCGACTACCGTCACATCAGAACCGCAACTAATGTTCCGAAGAAACTTGATTGATTGGGTTGATTGGGTTGTCTCCAGTTCCTCGAGTATCCCACACTTTTAAGCTATGACTTTCAGGATGCTATGTTTCCCATAGAGTTGTGTCAGCTCGTGGTTCCAACTTCTCCTACATAGTCCATTTTCACATACACCGCCAAAGATGTTCCTAAGCACATCTCGTTAGAACACTTCAAGTGCTAGTAAGTCCTTCTCTGGCATTGTCCATCTTTTATGCTCATTAAGAACTACCGGTCTTATCAGCGTTTTTTTTTTCGTGGAACACCCTATACCAGGTCTATCTCACTCGATTCTTCCTGCCAACAGATGCTTAGTTTTGTAGCCTCTTCTGCTTCAGGTTAAAAATAAGCAACCGGATGGAAGTATCTTCTAGACGTTGCCAGCGAAGCAAATAAACTGGCTATATTTATTGAAAATCGTTCTCCGCATGTTGAAGTCCACACGTCTCATAACACATTCTAGCGAAATATTAAAAGGGAGGCAGAAAAGACCAACGCCTTTCACGATATCTTTTCAAAGCACTTTATTCCATCCCTCGTAGCCATGATCAGTCTTCTCAGTTACCAGGGAAACCTGTTCTTTGCCATAATATAACATAGCGCTTCACGATCGATAGTAACGGAAGTGGCCTAGAAATCGATGAACAGGTTTTGCGAAGATACTTGACATTCTTTGCACCTTTAAAGGATATGCAACAACTTAATGATTTGGTCATCCGTCAACCAAATTGGATCACTAGCTTTCGTTAAATCTGTTTGCTAAAGACTGGACTCGGAAAAAATGAGACACACAAAAATGATCACCAAAAATTCATTTTAAATCGGATACTTCTCAAATTTTCAGGGATTCAGATTATATATTAGCTATGTTTTGGCATAATTTATTTATTGAATTTCCTCCCCCTAACTGAATGCTCGTACATTTATCTTTACACTGCTCATGAGATCTTGGGCGAGGCTTTGTCCGTCTTCCTTACACAATTTCTCCCAATTTTTATTCAAAGCTTCGTCGGTTTTGAATGTTTTTCCGCTTTTCTGCAATTTCTTCTTCATTATCGCTCAAAACGTTTCGATCGGACGAAGTTCTGGTGTATTTGGCGGGTTCGCCTCCTTCTGGAGCACATTAATGGCCTTCGCTTAGTACCAATCCATTACAGGCTAGGCGTAATGGCACGAAGCGAGATTCGGCCAGAACAGCGTGGGACCACGGTGAGAGCGAAGGAAGGACAGCAAGCGCTTCTGCAAGCATTCCTCTCGATAAATCTGCCCGTTTATGGTGCCGGTTGTAACGAACGGCTCGCTTTACCGTCCGCACTCGCAGATCACCTGCCACAACAGGTACTTCTTCGGGAATTTGTCCATCTTTCTCTTCCGGAACTTTTCCGGAACCTCCATGCGGGACTTACCGACAAAAAATTCGAGGCCGGGGATTTGTTTGGTGTCCGCCTTGATATATGTCTCGTCGTCCATGACGAGACGGCCTGGCTTGACCAGCCACTCACGGTACAGCTTCCGCGCACGCAATTTGGCCACCGTGTTTTGCTTGTCAGTCCGGTTTGGCGCCCTCCTGACCTTAAAAACACATAGCTCAGCCCACTTCATGGTCTGCTGGACGAACCACTTCGACGAATTGACCTTTTTGACCACGTTTCGGGTGGAAAGGTTCGGGTTATTCTTAAAGTACTGCCTTATCTTCCGCGCCTTCTCTGGGTATTCCGTTTTCGGTTTTCGGCCGCTTCCAGCGTGCCGCTCGATGGTCTTCGTCTCCTGGAACATCTTCACAACGTGGGACATGGTAGAATGGTGGATTCCAAGCCTTTTGCCGATCCATCTGTGCGACTGAACAGGATTATCGATCACCGCGCCCAAGATTTGCTGGCGTAGCTCTTCTTGTTTCGAATGCATCTTGAAAACTACTTGAAAGATCGCAATAAAATTTGGCACACATAAACATAACACTAGTATTACCCAAAATTTCATTAATTTTTACCCACGCAATAAAAAGTTACACCCAAAACAAAGTGTCGCATTTTTTGCGAGTACAATCTTTAGTTGCGATAGACGGCGGAAGACATTCTGGAAAAGCAATTTGTATGCCGCGTTGTGAAGACTAATCGCTCAGTACTTCTCATATTCCAACTTAACACGCTGTTGTTTTTTCTCTCTTGCGGAAGGTTTTTTGTTTTCTTTAATTTGGGGATTATTTGTGGGTGGATAAGTACCAATTACTTCTTTTTCTTTTTTTTTTATTTCTTTTTTTATCCTTCCCTGCTGTTTGTTCTTAAGTTGTTTCAAAACATCATTAACTTCATTTATCGTGGGAGTTGGCACGTCTCCTTCGTCCACGAGTATCAATCAAGCTATTTCTCAAGCTTTACTGATGTACTGTATCTGCGACGTTCAGGCGTTCACCTTAGAGCTGCTTTGACGTTTCAATCACCTCACTTTTATCAGTTAAGATACCAACATCGATATCCTGACACATTTTAACTTCTGGCACTAGGCCTTTAGAGAATCCTCGATATCGCACTAAAGAAACGCGGGAGTTCTATCAGAAGCTCAACACTTCTCACAAAGGCTTTGTGCCACGAGCCAAAATTTGTATGGATAAAAATAGAGGCATTCTGACGGATGGACGTGAGGTGATTGATGGGTGGAAGCAGTACTACGACGAACACCTAAATTTTGAAGAGTACACAAGCGCAGAACACCAAGACAGCGGAAATAAATGACAACGCCAGCACGACATACGATGAAAACGAACCAACTTCCAGGCTGGGAGAACTTAAGGTTGCTACCCAACAGCTCAATAGTAACAAAGCGGCTGGCAAGGATGGTATCGGAGCTGAACTCATCAATATGGGTACGGAGAAGCTGTGTAACTATCTGCATGATCTGCGTGATCTGGATGATGGTCAGGATCTGGGAAACCAAAAGGCTATTGGAGGAGTGGAAGCAAGGGGTAACATGCACCATCTACAAAAGGGTGACAAATTGGAGTGTGCTTACTATCAAGTGATCAAAATCCTTCTAGTCTCCTACAAAGTGCTATTCATGATCATCTTCCGTCGTCTATCACCAACAGTAAATGAGTTCGTGGGAAGTTATCAGACCGGTTTCACCGACGGGAGCTCGACAACGGACTACATCTAATTTGTACGACAAATCCGCCAAAAATGCCGTGAGTACCAAGACCCGACCCATAACTTCTTCATCAAATTTCAGGCGGCGTACGACAGTATCCACCCCATAGAGCTATGGAGAGTTATGAACGAGAACGCCTTTTCCAGGAAGCTCACAAGGCTTACGATGTAAGTTGTGCAAAACTACGTTAAGATTTCTGGAGAACATTCTAGCCTCTTTGAATTACGTTGGGAACCACGACAGGGTGATGGAATTTCATGCATGTTGTTCAACACTGCGCTAGAAGGTGTCATGCAAAGAGCGGGGCTCGAGGAGAACCTGGAAGCACTTGATGTTTTAGAACCTCGCGTACTTAGGACCATCTGTGGCAGTGTGCGGGAGAACGATGTTAGGCAGCAAAAGATGAACCACGAGCTCACCCTATTCTACGGCGAGCCCAGCATCCAAAAAGTGGCAAAAGCAAGAAAGCTACGTTGGGCAGGGCATGTTGCAAGAATGCCGGATAACAACCCTGCAAAGATAGTGTTTGTCTTCAATTTGACCGGTACAGGAAGACGTGGAGCACAGCTAGCAAGGTGGGTGGATCAGTTGCCAAAATCTGGTGAGTGTGGGTAGTGTGTTATAGTGAGGTAAGTTACTTTTAAATCATCATTCACTGTGGTAAACAATGCAATGAATGAGAGGAAGTAGACTGCCTTTTATTTTGAATCTAGTTGAAAAAGAAAGAGGTTAGTCACAAATGACATGGAAAGAGACGGACTTCGAATTGATATCTCTATCATTTGCCTAGTAAGCAGACCGGGGAATCACTGAGCTACCCAGCCATGTCAATTCTGAAGGCTTGCCTAGTATAAAGAATAACCCGATCATTTTGGTACCGATGTTTAGGAAAGTGTTTTTACAAAAGTATGCGATTTGGGACCTGATATCTTCATCAGAAGCTTCAGATTATTGCAACTTAGTTTTTCTAGAATAATTCATCAGTTGTCTTTTTGAAACATAACTTCTAATTAAAAACGATGAAATCATCATGCAGCAGATTCTAGTAATTCGAGGTTCCTTTATGATGAGAAAACTAAATTTCACACTGGTAAGAATGGAAATATTAGTGAATCCTTTTTTTTTTTTAATTTCTACTGCACTTCGCTAGATCTAGCCTGAAAAATGTGGTATTCCTCGGAATGAAAATGACTATTTCCAATCTCTTCAGCAGAACCTCTCGGGGTAGCCATAAACAGAAGGCAGTGAATCCTTTTGATCTTTCGCATTACTCCACAGCTCGGGTCTTACTCAAGTGGCTTATTTTATAAACTCATCTGGTAAATAAATCCACTGAGTGCGGGAGTTCTATCAGAAGCTCAACACTTCTCACAAAGGCTTTGTGCCACGAGCCAAAATTTGTATGGATAAAAATAGAGGCATTCTGACGGATGGACGTGAGGTGATTGATGGGTGGAAGCAGTACTACGACGAACACCTAAATTTTGAAGAGTACACAAGCGCAGAACACCAAGACAGCGGAAATAAATGACAACGCCAGCACGACATACGATGAAAACGAACCAACTTCCAGGCTGGGAGAACTTAAGGTTGCTACCCAACAGCTCAATAGTAACAAAGCGGCTGGCAAGGATGGTATCGGAGCTGAACTCATCAATATGGGTACGGAGAAGCTGTGTAACTATCTGCATGATCTGCGTGATCTGGATGATGGTCAGGATCTGGGAAACCAAAAGGCTATTGGAGGAGTGGAAGCAAGGGGTAACATGCACCATCTACAAAAGGGTGACAAATTGGAGTGTGCTTACTATCAAGTGATCAAAATCCTTCTAGTCTCCTACAAAGTGCTATTCATGATCATCTTCCGTCGTCTATCACCAACAGTAAATGAGTTCGTGGGAAGTTATCAGACCGGTTTCACCGACGGGAGCTCGACAACGGACTACATCTAATTTGTACGACAAATCCGCCAAAAATGCCGTGAGTACCAAGACCCGACCCATAACTTCTTCATCAAATTTCAGGCGGCGTACGACAGTATCCACCCCATAGAGCTATGGAGAGTTATGAACGAGAACGCCTTTTCCAGGAAGCTCACAAGGCTTACGATGTAAGTTGTGCAAAACTACGTTAAGATTTCTGGAGAACATTCTAGCCTCTTTGAATTACGTTGGGAACCACGACAGGGTGATGGAATTTCATGCATGTTGTTCAACACTGCGCTAGAAGGTGTCATGCAAAGAGCGGGGCTCGAGGAGAACCTGGAAGCACTTGATGTTTTAGAACCTCGCGTACTTAGGACCATCTGTGGCAGTGTGCGGGAGAACGATGTTAGGCAGCAAAAGATGAACCACGAGCTCACCCTATTCTACGGCGAGCCCAGCATCCAAAAAGTGGCAAAAGCAAGAAAGCTACGTTGGGCAGGGCATGTTGCAAGAATGCCGGATAACAACCCTGCAAAGATAGTGTTTGTCTTCAATTTGACCGGTACAGGAAGACGTGGAGCACAGCTAGCAAGGTGGGTGGATCAGTTGCCAAAATCTGGTGAGTGTGGGTAGTGTGTTATAGTGAGGTAAGTTACTTTTAAATCATCATTCACTGTGGTAAACAATGCAATGAATGAGAGGAAGTAGACTGCCTTTTATTTTGAATCTAGTTGAAAAAGAAAGAGGTTAGTCACAAATGACATGGAAAGAGACGGACTTCGAATTGATATCTCTATCATTTGCCTAGTAAGCAGACCGGGGAATCACTGAGCTACCCAGCCATGTCAATTCTGAAGGCTTGCCTAGTATAAAGAATAACCCGATCATTTTGGTACCGATGTTTAGGAAAGTGTTTTTACAAAAGTATGCGATTTGGGACCTGATATCTTCATCAGAAGCTTCAGATTATTGCAACTTAGTTTTTCTAGAATAATTCATCAGTTGTCTTTTTGAAACATAACTTCTAATTAAAAACGATGAAATCATCATGCAGCAGATTCTAGTAATTCGAGGTTCCTTTATGATGAGAAAACTAAATTTCACACTGGTAAGAATGGAAATATTAGTGAATCCTTTTTTTTTTTTAATTTCTACTGCACTTCGCTAGATCTAGCCTGAAAAATGTGGTATTCCTCGGAATGAAAATGACTATTTCCAATCTCTTCAGCAGAACCTCTCGGGGTAGCCATAAACAGAAGGCAGTGAATCCTTTTGATCTTTCGCATTACTCCACAGCTCGGGTCTTACTCAAGTGGCTTATTTTATAAACTCATCTGGTAAATAAATCCACTGATGCACCCTTGAAGCTGTGAGACCAAGAGCAAACATCAACCCAGTCAACCTCTTAATAGTGAAGCAGTTTCTTGAGTCGTTCCAACCCCCGACGTCCTCCCCCACTCGCCCAAGGTTCCAAAGTAGTTAGGTAGCTACTCGGAGTGGGGAAGAAAACCGGAAACCCATTCATCTAGCATTTCGTGCTGTTTTCATGCTGGTTGCTGCGTAGATCAACGGAATTGAAAAGAGCATCCTTAGTTCTTCCATTTTCGGTCCCATTCGTACTCAATTTCGCTCGGGGTTTGTATTTACTTTTCAAAGGGAAAAACAACACTTTTCATCCTTACTCCTTTCTGGCGGGTGGTGGCTTTGTGGGTTGAGTTCGTCCTGCGGAAGAAACTTGCAATCAGCACCCACTTTCGGAAGGAACTGCGAAATGTGTTTTGTTTGAGTTTGTATGTGTTTATTTGCTTCAAAGTGGCTTCATGGAAGGAAACGTTAAATTGTGAAAATCCAATAACGCTAAAGCACAGGGCACCGGTTTTCCAGAGTAAGTTGTGGAAAAGCAAAGGGACGAAAAGCAAACAAATGAAATGATTTATCCTTTTACTTTAGGCATCCAGACGGGCGGAAGATTGTTGCTCAAGTCCATTTCTTTTAATGCTCTGGGATTGGGAGCGGAAATTATTGTTTTTAAATACGTTGGGTATCCAGTCTAAGATACTGAATTTCTGAAGCGGAAAAGGAAGCATATTGCATTGAATTGAATTGAAGTGAGTAACCCTCAGCAAATTTAGGTTAAACTTCGTTCAAGAATATACTTTTTGCGTTCCCAACGTCGTTACAACATTTTGCCGCCTTTTGTTGATAAATTTGCTGTTGACTTTCTTCTGAGCATTCCTCTTGTTGCCATTGTGCAGTGACTCGTTTTGCACCTTATAAATCAATGCCATTCCGTTTGGGTCGTCGTCGCTGTTTCTCCCTACTCTCTGCAGTACAGACGAAATCCTATTACGGGGAAAAAGTTTTGTCAAACGGAATGTTGCAACCCTCGAACAACACCATGCACCATGCACCTCAACAGCTTTCCATCCATCGTTACAAGCAGACGAGTGAAATGAAATGCACTTTTGTGCGACAATTTCCCAGAATTCTGTGTGAGGACTTTTGCCAAACGTAGAAAGGAAGGCAAAAAGTTCCCCCAGAAAGAAATCTTATGCATACATACACACTCACACATACATGCACATACATAAACAACCGAAACGACCCGTCGTGCTCTGTGTAAGGGATGGAAATAGAATTTCACCAAATGCAATTTATCTATTTCCACAGTTGTTGAAAGTTTTCCACTCTGGTGTGACTGCTACTACTGGGAGCTTCGTGGCTGGAGTCGCCATGGAATCGAACAAGGGAATGGGTAATTTCATCGATTGCTGAAAGTATGACAAACGATTTCTAACGACATGATTACATGAGGGAAAAGGTTAATATTTTCTGGGGTCGATTTGAAGAAATGGTAAATAATCGTCGAAAGCAACACACAAATAAGGTACTTTGAGTGAAAAATGAATCTCAATTGAAATTCCAAGCTATTGAAGAGTTGAATTGTACAACAGATTTAAATCGATGAGTTAGCACTAACAGTTATAATATTGTTGATTCTACTTTTGAAGGACATACTGTTCTCTCGGAGGTTGCCAAGTTGGACTAGAAAACAAAGTTTTTGAATTTGCAAATGTTTATCCATTATTGTGTTAATACATTAATACCTTCCAATTGGAAATCGCTTCATCAACCATAGCACTAGGCTTTGGAAATGCGAAATTATACTAGAACCGCAAAAAGTCATTCAAACTCTAACAAAACAGTTTAAATTTGATGTGTAAAATTATAAATTCAATTACGTTGGAATGCTCACTAGCACCGCCTAATCAACTTATTGCTACATTTGATCTGACAGTTTGGCTGACAACACTTTTTTTCTTCAGCAAACAAAACTGTGAACAGTCATTGTATGACCAAGATTATTTTAAGATTATTTAAGACACTTATTGACTAATTAAGGTAGGGGAAAAGTCCTTTTCCTGTTTGAGGGGGCATGGCAAATAAGTCTCTATTACTAGCAGAGTATCGGTTTCATCAAGACATAAAATGTTATTTATCAACAGACTACCAAAAAGTCGCATAAATTCCACACCTTTTATCGAGTTTCTTTTAAAGCACAAAAGTCAATTGCTTTTAAAATTTCAGGAATGATTAATCTAAAACATCTAACTATTTCTAAAAAAATAGATCTCACACTGAATCCACGAATCCGTAGTTTTCAAAACAAATGACAGTAAAAGTTTTGATTCAATGAGTTTTTTGTGACCATCCGAAAAAAATCCAATAACTCTGTGGATAAAAACCTTGATTCTTCAGATGATCGCATATCACACACTTTCATAAAGCCATGTGAATTGCGGTGCCCTGAGACCGACAAATGCAAAAATAAGGCCTGTACTCGAAAAAAATACACCATTTTTATCTGTGTGTAACTTTTTTGTCCGTGGGTAAAAATTTATGAAAATCTAGGTATAACTAGTTTGGAGTGAATTGTTTACATTTAAGAATCCACAACAATCGGTTCAGTGGTTATTGAGATGTCATCGAAACAAGAAGAAAATCGCCGGAGAATTTTGCGCGCCGTCATGGAAAATCCGACTGCGAGCATGAGGTGGATTGGAAGACAACTGGGAATCACCCATACAACTGTGTCTCGGGTGGTAAAATCGTGTAAGGAGCCCCAGACGACCGAGCGGCGGGCTGGAAGTGGAAGAAAATCGAAGACAGCTGACCCTGTGAAGGCCCGGAAGGTGTTGGATTATTTCAAGTGTAATCCGAACCTTTCGATTCGCGACACGGCTCTGAAGGCAACGTGTTCCGCTTGGTTCGTTCAGCAAACCATGCAACGAGCTGGGCTTCTTGTATTCAAGGTTTGCAAGGCACCGAACTGGCGTGATCAACAAAACACGGCGGCCAAATCCCACGCAAAAAAGCTGTATCGAGAGTGGTTAACGAAACCGATGTGTGTGGTTACGGATGACGAAACTCACATCAAGGCAGATGCAAAACAGATACCGGGGCTGGATTTCTACGTTGCCAAATCACGGTTTGATGTTCCAGAAGACATAAGGAAGAAGAAAGTGGACAAATTCGCCAAAAAAATACTTGCTCTGGCAGGCCATATGCCAATGCGGTAAACTGAGTAAACCGTACATCACAACGGGTACCATCAACAGCGAAATTTACCGCACCGAGTGCCTCCAGAAGCGTCTGTTGCCCTTCCTGCGGACCCACGGAGGCAAGACATTATTTTGGCCGGACCTGGCATCATGCCATTACGCGCGATCGACGCTGGATTGGTACAGAGACAATAACGTTGTTTTTGTACCAAAAACTGCCAATCCCCCAAATTCACCATAGATTCATCCGGTGGAAAGATTTTGGGCCATAATGAAGGCCAAAGTCTGAAAATCGTCCAAGGTGTTTAAGGACGAGCTGAAGTTGAAGAAAAAATTGATGAAAGTGACCAAAAAGTCGGCTCCACCATTGCACAAAATGTAATGAGGGGTCTTAAGGGAAAGGTGTGGACTTTCATGGAAAGAAGTTCATAGGACGATCGAATAAAAATTTTCCTCACAGAAAAAAAAGTTGCAATCGGGATTCGAACCATGAACCATGGCTCGTCCAGAAACGAGCCACAATCCTTCGAGACTATACACGCTTGATAAGTGATGTCAATTGAAAGTGTATAAGAGGCATATTTTTCTCGACCAATAATCATCATTTCATACGATTTCGTATGGAATGAGTCTTGGACCCCTGCTTTGTGGTTAAAAGTTCCGATCGTATGAAAATCGTACAGGTAATTTCCTGAGTGTATCACGAGTGTGATCACGCAAGTGCAGCATGGAGAAAAATTCAGATACGTATAAATTAGATGATACCATTATTAATATACACCAACGCGGTCCTACGTGAACCTTGCGATTACATTCCTGATATAACCCACCAATAATTTTTAATTCTAACTTCTTTGTTCCTCATTTTGAGAAAAAGTGATCTTCAGACAAAATATAGAAAACGTTATAGCGCCCTTTTTTTTTCAACTAAATTTTTAAATACAACTGATCATTCAAAAGTTAGGGGTAATTTTAACTAAAAATATGCGTTTTTCCTCTAGACCTTATGATTTTTTAGTCAAGATTTGGCAAAAAAAAAACCATCAAATTCTTGTTTTAATACATATCAAGGAACATAATGCCATATAAACGAGTCCAGGTACTCCTGGAGCACACGAGCGAGGACTGCTTATCATCGGATATGTTTTTCGTTAAAATCACCCCTAACTTTTGAAAAATAAAATATATAAACATTTAGTTCAGCAAAAACATGCACCATAGTCTGTTCTAAATTTTATCCCAAGATTATTTTTTCCTAACATTTGAAACTAAAAAGTTAGAATGAAAAAGCTTATTTTTTAGGGACACCCTAATCTAAACCAGCAAAATAGCTCCGAGCTAAAGCAGTGCGCAAGTACCGAACGCTCCAGTCGTAAATGAGCAGCTTGTAACGTGTTTTATTGGCTAGTTTAGATATCCTAGTGTTAAAGTTAAAGTTAGCACTACGAAAACCAGGAGGAATTGGATTTTCCTATCTTCCACTTTTCATTGAAATGGGCAAGCTGAGTTGGAGCTCCTGTTCAGCAACTTTCCGTGGACGCGTCTTCGCTTCTGTGAAGCACCTTCCGGAAAATTGAATGATCTTCCCTCTTCAACCAAATCAAAATCAGACTTGTCATCCAACAGATGAGCTAAAGGATTTGTATTGGCATTGGGTGATGATGACGCGTTTTTCAACATTTCTGCGATTGCCTGGTACGTTGTTTTAGTGAGCGTTTTAATCCGCGTTGTTTGTACGCTTTGCACAACAAGATAGCATGGGGAGGAGCTCCCTAACAGAAAGCACAGTTTTATGTGCTATCTGCACAGGCGCCATCCTCATGTTCCTCCCCGCAAATGGTGTAACGTGCCTTATTTCCGCAATGGGAGGTCGTATATCCCATCAGCTTGCATTTTTGGCAGAACATGATCCGAGGTACGAACAACCGCACAGGTAGCCAAAATTTTCCCACCTCGGCGTATTGAGGAAGGATTGCGCCAGAGAGAATCACACAAAAAGAGTCTGAAGGGGTAAACTTCTTTTTACTCTCATCGATCGTTGCTGTGCCTAGTCTTTGCACATCCAGTACCTTCACTGGAGAAAACAGAGGGTTCTGAAATCAACCAACCCCTGCTTCAGCAGGATCTCAGGGATCAAACTCGTTTAGGTGACCACATCTTCAGTTTCAATACCTCGAGCTTAGATATACACTCTATACTCGAGTGTAAAGAGCTGAGAGATGGTAATCTCATTAGCTTGCTTAATGTTGTCTACATCGACCTGAACTTTAATTATCTCGGCTACGGCCGAGAATCGTTTTGTCAGATCATCAGAAATCTGATGAACATTCAGAGGTTTCCATTTAGGCTGAAAATAAACGACCCATGGACTAGCTGAATCAGCTGGATAAGCTCGCGATCGAGTAACCTTACAAAATACCTCATTATTCGGTGGCAAATACGAATCATCTTCCAACGAATCATCCATTCTTCGCCCGTGGGAATGCAATGGATTCAATTAACTCTTACCTGGTATCTGTAAATCTTCGCCGGTAGCACCGATCGACGCAACGAACTCACTCTGGGTTTGAGATGAAGACTCAAAAACATTGGCAGTTAAATATTTCCCTTGCTGTAGTCTTGCTTCTTTCTGCTCACTGGTTGGTAGACTAGTCTTTGCTGTCTTAGGTTCTTTCTCTTCAAAATCACTACATGAGATAGTTTCCCTTGGACCAGACTCACTTGTTGTTAGAAGAGAGGGTTGTTCTCGTTGTTTTTGAAAATATCGAAATGCTTTTTCATCCTCTTTACTCTTTGGGTTATACTTTTTCGCGATATCGAAACGGTTCTGAATTGAATCAGAGAATTCCTTCCTTTTTTTCAGTTTCTTTCGCCGTCATTCTCAGCAGTTTCTGTAAGCTTTTTCAAGTTTCGTAGTATCGCAAGATTTTTGCTCCACTGTCACTTCATCGATCAAATGGTTCAAATTATTTTTATTCCACGATGCCTTCAAAGCTTGTGTTGTAAACCATGCACTAGTTCTGGGGTTTTGCTTCTTTGCTTGCAAATGAAACATGAATTTCCGGAATATGTCGGAACATTTGAAGATTCCGGGAACAAAGGTAAATGATGTCCAACTAGCTAAATATCCTCCATTTTCAACTAGCAAGCACGTCAATAAATAGAACGATTGTAATTGGAAAACTAGCAAAATTTCTTTAAACACTTCTCTTGATCACTTTTAATAAAAAAAACTCAAACACAGTTAGGCATATTTCGTCTGTAACGTAGACTTCTTCAATGTCGTGTGCTCGACTTCAATAAAATATCGCAATAGGTATTGTATTTATAGTAAAGTTGTTTGTTCCTCAATGTGTGTGGTGTTTGTGTTCGCTATTGTATACCCGTCAGATGACAAGGGAAGTTCCGTATTTATAAGTTTTTGTTTTTGTTACCTCAAAAGTTATAAATTCCTACTTATCATAATCCTACCCTGTGGTAGTTTGTCGTTTATCTTAAAATCTAGAAATCCCTAAACTTAAACAACCACATTTACTTGTTTGGTCGATCTTTGTTGAGTATTTTTTTGGAATTTTATTTGTGAATTTCTACGCTTTCTACTACATTTAGTTTCCAAGGATTTGTGATATGTTCTTAAATTATTATGTGGATTAGGTTTATGAAATGTTCTTCGTTAAACTATGTTCAGCTACTTTTTATTTGAAATTGTTTATGATTCCCTCAGTGTCCGTGTCTTTGTTTGCTGAAGTGACTTCTGCGATTTGATTTTTTAAACTAATTTCAAAGAAAGTTTGGTTTGTCCTATGAAAACTTTCCCGCAATGGTAACAAGATATTTCGTAGACCCCGAAATATCCAAGATAAATGGGACTTTAGCAGATCCTAAAAGAGTTTGAAGTTGATTATTTTGACCAGTGAAAACTCTTTCAAAACCAAAATTTCTATTTGTCGATTTGTCGTAATTATTTAGTGAGTATGTCATATGTCATTGCTATTTTTCCGAGACCGTGTTTCTGTCAATTTTATAGGTGATTGTTTGTACTGTTTTTGAGTTTTTTGTTGATTTTATTTTGCATTGTTTTTTGTCAGTAAGCATTCGAGCGTGCTGTGTCAAAAATGTATTCAAGTTCTTTATGCCCTTTGGACTTAGTGTTTAAATGATGCAAACATGTGTTATTGTGAGTGATTGGAAGTGTTTGGTATTGTACGTTGTACCTTTGGTGGTTTCCTGTAAAATTCAAATGTGAGTTTAGATTCTTTTACTGCAAGTAAGTTCAGAATTGGTTATTTATTATCATTAACATTTCATAGGTTAATTCGTTGTTTTCGTGAGTGTTATTCAATGTTTCTGGAGTGAGAGGTAAGAGATTTTTCTTTAAAATGCAAAATACATCATTCAATGGTAGTTGATTTGTATCTTGTGGTAGTTTTTCGAAATTTGCCTTGAAAATTGCACTCAAATGAATAAGAAGAGTAACTCATAAGGGCAACAAAGATAAATTTTTTTTTTTGCATGTGTACGAACTTTTTTCCTTCCACAACAAAGTGCATGTACCACAGCAAGCAGATAGCAACGTACTTTTATTTCTCGAAAATGAAGCAGCCCAAGGCTGAGAATCTCTTTAGAAAATATGTACAAAAAACTTTAGTTGCACTTCATCGTCGCCTATTAAACTATTAAGCTGTTGTCATGATTTCGATGCGTAAACAAATATTTTAATATTTTCCATATTTTGATTAAGGCGACTAGTGTTGTGCTGCCTTGTGCATTATCGTTTTTAATACGTTTTATTTAAGCTATACAAAAGAAAACCCTAATGAAAATATCTTAACGGAGTGTTACATGCCAAAAAAGAACCATGGTCTATAACTGTACAAACAATGTAGATTGGTTAGATTTGTTGGAAATATCTAGTTTCCAGGTCCAGCCTGATGCAAAATCATCCTAATAAAATATCACATATTATATGGTAACAATGTCCTTACGGAGAAAAAAGTATTTTTCAATCTGTTTGAATTTGCTTGAATTGGCTCACCCTAACGTTAAGTTAGATAAGTTCCACACTCTCACACTCCAGATCTCCAGTGAGAAAATATGTATTGACCACTCACTCTCATCACAAATTGTATTCCATCCACCCATAAAACGATCGATCACAATAGATAGCAGTTAGTGCTTTTTAATAGACCGTGCGCGTAGACTTCTTATTATCCAACCGTATCTTCATTACAAAATAAAAAGTTCTCCGTTGTTTCGGGACGACAGTATTTTTTTACATCAGTTTAGAGTCCGAAATCCGGTTCAAGTGGAACCTGTCGAAACACAATCAATAATATTTCATCTAAAATCAATTATACTTTCGCATTGATTTTTCGATAAACCATGTGCATGATTGTTACAATCATACATTTCAAGCGGATTTAACAAATGTATGGTTGAATCAACTTCAGTAAATATGGTTGATTCAACTATACAATGGTTATGTCAAAACAAATTATTGATGATATTTTGGCAGTTGGCTTACCGTGCCAGTAAATTCAACTATGATTATACTTGAACCAACTCAATAACAATCTGAATGAGATTTTCGGTTCCGGAATCTTTTGAAAGAGAATGCAATTAAATTTATCACAAAATTTGGGATTGATTAATGCCTAATTTTGATTCATATTTTTAATTTTGATTTATGTTAACTAGAATGATTCCCACAATTCAATTAATTCCTCATCCACCACAAACTCAGTAAGAACTTCCTCTGAACATGAAAGCGAATTGAAAACTACCAGGTTGTTGTTTTTATTTGATTTTATAGTTGCTTTAAGCATATACACTGGTTGGATTTATAACATGTTTGATTTGATTTAACCCTATGACAGATATGTAAAAATAATGGCTCTGTTAACTATGAAGTATGGTTGGTTCAATTCAAGAATTGCTTTGAGCTAAACATATTTTGTGGTTGAAACAAAAGTGTGTTTATTATAGGTATCAACCATCGAGATGGTTATTTCTATCCCTCGTCATTTCTTTCCGTGACGATGGTATGAGAGATGTTATAATATATCTGTCCTCAATATCCCATTCAAGTTCTATTTTTTTTTTTTTGATTTTTTGAATTTTCGACTAAAAGGACCACCTTTATTGAAAGCAAATAACCACCCTGATAAAATATTACATATCACGATAACACATGAGGTGTGTAAATATTTTTACCTTCACTACTCCATTCAAATTAAACTTTTTTGATATTTTTTTAAATTTTTCAACAAAAAGGATCAACTCTATGGAAAATAAATGAACCACCCTAATAAAATATGTCATATAATATGCCAACAGTTGCCAACAATGATATCGGATATTATTCAATACTATTTCCATCAATATCTCAGCAATTTCATTTAATAGCTTCAAATCAAATTCAATTCACTCCCCCAACTCGAAAATTGGCCAAGTCGATTTTTACCAAATATTTTTTTTTTTCGAGATAACACCAGATCTTGACGTTTCATGCATTTTTGTCGATTTGGCAAAAAAAAATCGATTCCGGAAATTAACAATACGCCCCCTTTGGGAGATTTTTCATGGGTCATAAAAGCCAAACTTTGACCACTTTGGGGGTCCACTAAGCGAGGTCCGATTGAGCTTAAATTTTGCTTGGGGGCTTTTTTCGAGGAGACAAAACTTTTGAGCACAACTCTTTTTAGAAATACGATGGTCAAATTTTTCCCATACATTGGATTGGCACCCTAATAAACATGAACCAAGTTCGTCTGTAATTGCAATGACAAAAAATCTCAGAAACAAATAATTTACATCACAAAAAAATTGTTTCGTACAAATGGGTCCTGTCATTATCTATAAACGTTCTGTTTTTTTCCCTTTGAGTACGTAGTTTACCCATCAAGTGATAATTACATTCAACCCTACTACGGGAAACAAACCAGTATAACAACACCGTTTGTTGTAGAACAGTGCATTTCAAAAAACCCAAGTTAAGGCAAAGTACGTTCTGGTGGAATAAGTGTGCCATTGAAACTTGCCTAATGCTCAGGAACAACCTTCGTCCTTATCACCAACGCAAGCGGCAACGTAAATGTACCTCAAAATGCTCACAATTCTCGATTCCGAGTTGAAAGAGTTGGAAGTTGCGTTTGATGTGGTTTCCGGTGGATAATTTTGATTGAGTCAGACGTGCTTTAGCCGGATGAATAATTAAAATTCATATTCATGCAAGGTTTCCATTGGTTGGTGAAGTGCTCTCCGAATGAATGCTAGAGTAAATGAGTTATTCCGTGCGAATATTATGCTTTGTTCTCAAGCGATTGGGACAGCTTTGATTGACTTATTTCAATTGGCAGTGTCAGAAAGTAATTTCCAACATTCATTTAGCTGATTCATCAAAAATTAAATATCTTTAGACATTTAATGGCTTGAGTTAAAAAATTGAAAAAAATAAACTTGGAGAATAAATATACCTGTTATTGGATAGAGCACAATGACGTACTTATGAAAAAACAAGGTAGGCTATGCCTCGAAACTGTCGTGTTTTGCTTAGCTGCTGCTTAGATTTGAAAGATCTTTTTTGTGAAGTCAGAAGTAGATGCTTGTTGATGGTTTGTTGATGATTCGTCATGTAAATAACCCGGAATCACCTCTTGGAATCAAAACGTTCTAGGATTGAAACCCATTCGTGGAGCTTTTTTGCGCTTTGTAAGGTTGATTTTAGTTACTGGTAGGATGAGGCCATTTACCAAGAAGTAGGTAATTGCATTTAATCTAGACTTGGCTTTTTGCAGTGTAGCTCACGGTTAAGTCGAAAAAACCTTAGCTTAGGTTATTTTCTATTTCCGTGTACAAACTCATACGCATCAGAACTAAAGTGTTAAACTCTATAGGAACTGGATCGAAAAATCGAATATAAGTGGCTGTCAAAGCAAATATATGAGATTGACAGCTGTAGAATGCTTCTGACTAGAATGCGGTTGTTAGATATTTTACACGTCTTAAATTTAAATTAAAGTTAAATGTAAAATGTAAATTAAATTTACATGAAAGATCCCAGTAATGTTTGCCAATTCAAGAATTTCCTTTGTGTGCATTTCCTTTATAACGCAGAAAACTAAAAATTTCTTTCAAACTGTATACTATTTTTCCTGAATTCCCGTTCGTTCAAGTTAAATTACGCAAAAACAAAACACGTCAGTTTCGAAGTACGGCTTGCTGCGATCTTTTTCTAGTCGAGGAGAATATAAAAATGACCCAAAAAAAATCATTTGGAAGCAAGAAGCAGTTTGAGGAAAACTGGCATTCTGAGATGCACAGGCCATCAAAAATGTGGACAGAATCTGATGGCAGAAGTTCAATGAAAAATCAACAGTGCGGATTCCGTCAAACGGCAGAAATGTCTATTTGTAGAGCCATTATTCATATCATAGTGTTAGTGTTTACAAGCTGGACTAATTATTTGTGAAGTTTTCAAGAAATGCGCTTACATAATTTATTGGAGACCGAATGTAGTTTCTACTATTTTTCGTTCAGCATGTCACATAATACGCTTTGCTCAGATTGGGATTTGCGGATTGCGATAATAATAATAACAATAACAGGTTACGAACACATTTGTTTACGTATTTTGTTCTGCTCAAATTTCAAGGACGGAAGAAATACTTCAATGCAAAAGACTCAACGAGGAATGTTAGCGAATTTAAAACTTTAAAATTTAATAGAGTTTGTCATGATTGAAACAACAAACGATCTCTCATGATAATTTATCAGTTTCTTGTCTTAAAGATTGCCAGAAAAACTAACTACTAATTATGTTTTGATTGCCTGCAGTACGTAATTAATTATAATGTTTTGAAATGGAAATATCCTTTTCATCAACATGAAACCTTAGAAGTGGACAGCAATTTCTGCTAGAACCAAAAATGTGAAGAGAAAGTATTAATAGGTCCGTTAGAGTTACAACCACTAAAAGAAAGAAAATGTCCCATGAAAGTTCGATGTTTTTATGTCGCACAGATATCAAGTTAAATTATTCGATTGCGAGTATTTAATTTAGAAAGAACTGCTCATGATTTAACGAAGAAAAAATATCCCAAACAGTTCTTTGCTTAAAAAAATATTAAAGGATCATCTCACCTACTGATAAAAATATTTGAAATAAGAGAAATTTGGCTTATCACTGAACGCAACAGATATCTTCTATAAAAATTCATTGATTTCAAGTTCTAAAGATTTTTAAGAATAACAACATCAATCTCTAGCCGATTGCAAGTTTTGAAATTATTAGGAGCTGCTCATGATTAAAAGAAAAACCAATCTTTCCTTTCAAGTTCTAACTACTCCAAGAAATACTAAGATCTATCTTTGACAATACATGTGAGCATAATGCCAGATTTGAAATAAAAAAGAATTGCATTTTATTGAAAGAAGACAAAATTGTCTCAAAGAATATTTATCGGTTTCATGCCCTAAATATTTCAAGAAAACATAAATTCAATCTTTTTCCAATTGAAAGTTGTCAAATTAGGAAAAATTGCTAGTTATTTGAAGAAGGAATAATCTCGCATAGTTCTTCTTTCATAGTTTTTAAGTTTCATGCACCAAAAGATGGCATGCTAATGACCCATTTAGCTTAATGGTGTTCGGCCTAATGGTGTTTGGCCTAATGGCATTCGGCCTTATATCCCTTAGGAACCGTTAATTTTCTTGATCGTTAATCTTCAAAAATGCATCTAGAATTATTATCTTGATACATTTCACCCCTTGCTGCCATAGTAAAGTTGAAAGACAAAAGCTAGAAAGGGATTGAATTTCATGTTCATATGAATCGTACGTATATGCATTCCATTCAGGGTAGATGTAGCTTCATCGCTAGCAGACAGAAGCAACTTCGCATCAACGACGACGAGCAGAAACAGCACCATCTTCGATCGCCGCGTGTAATGTCATAAATAGCGCTCGAGATTACAGCATTATTTATGAACCTTGGAGGTGCGATCCTGTTGCACAAAGCTGCCGAACTACTTGAAACTCCAAAAGCAGAAGGTTGTAGATTTCGTAATCGGTCCATTCTCCCTTGCTATATTTGTCTTCATTTGGAGTCTCCATGGGTTCAGGTTTGCTGTTTTTATTCCATGAGTTATTGCTTTTCAAGTGAATTATTGCCACATTAATAGCGATGTTTACTTCAACTTATTTCCGCAGCATGGTGTGTCTGTTCTCATTTGGAACGAAAAAGCAAAATGAGATTCACAGCTTCCTTTAGATGACTCAAGTCATCCGCAATAAACGATAACTTTTCAATAACAATTAGGGAGCACCTGAAATTAACTAGCTGGAAAAAATGAGGGTGTGTATGTCATTTTTGAACTAAATATAAAAACTAATAGTTCGAAAAATTTCCACTATTCAGACCTAGCCTCACTCGAGTGGAATAAAGAAACGACCTTCATCAAGAGCTTCCGAACGCTCAAGTGTAAATCAAATAGCAAGTTTCTGCAAATGAATTTTCCAAACGTCAATCAAATTACATTTTCTTTGTAAAGAACCCCTATCATGTCCGTGCTCTCCAGAGCATCTTCTTCTCTCAAACTACACAGCGTACTTGGGAAATTCAATCAACACATGACTCAACTTCAACCGGTATTAACCACATGTACCGTTCTGTCTCTCTCAAAAGGGGTTAATTAATTTCCAATTTTCCTCCTTTCCATCAGGCCAATCTTTTCCCGTACGGTCGATGTGTTTCGATCCCCCTTCCTCTCCATCCTTCATCTCAACTAGGTTGTGTAGTTTTCCGACTTTTGATCGTAACTTTTCCTCACATAGGACCGGTGTCGATTGAAGCGGTTACAGCATCTCTCTGCAGTGCGATGCGCATCCCTTTCATCTTCTTACGAACCTTCAAATCATACGTGGTATCCATCCGCAGAAGATCTTACGGGCTGGTGTCGACGTACATAAACGAGAAGATTTCACGTTGCGGCTCGGACTCGGTAGCACAGATGGGAAATTGATGAAAAGTATGCGTTTTTCTCGCACTTGCCTCTCCATTCATTCAGGCGCACTACGCAGGCTGGGAAACCCCTCACAAGAAACGCCAGGCTCTTTAGGAAGCAGAACCATCCTAGCAGACTTTCTAGTTCATTAAAAATTAATAAAAACACACAAACATCCGATGATGACCCATCATCATCATCATCATCATTTTTGAGTCAGAACCGAAGCGGCAGAATCGATTGATGGAATGGATGGAAGTGACGCAAAATATTGACGGTTGCTCCGGAACATTGCTCTCTCCGCTATGAATCGTGCTAGCCATTAGATCAATCGTTTGATGGTTTGGATGATCCTACGGTGTTAGAATGGGAAGCAAAAAACATGTCGAGTTTTATGGACTCGTGATTTTTTTTTTCACCCTGCTAAATATCACTAAACATAATTCAATTAGGTCTAGGATAGTCTACTCAGTGAAGGCACGGTATTTTACGTCTTAAGTTAGCTAAGTAGGTTGACTGATAGTTGATTGAAGCTAGAACAAAAAAAAGCATATTAGAAGACCATTATCCATTGGTTATTTTCACTGATTTATGAGCTGCAACCACGTTCGTGACAGCCCTTTAAACTTCAATTGAATTTACAGCATCAAACATGTTTGAATTTTTAAACGACATTTTTTTGTGTTTTCCATTGACAGCTTAGGATAATTTTCGGGCAAAAAATCAATTAATGCTTATTTACATAAAAGAATCAATTGCTTTTTAGTTGAAAGTCCAGTAGCTGGCAAATTGAAACATGTTAATTAACTAGAAAATGAGAAGAAAAATTAGTAGTTTTCATTTAATTCAAACTATCTTTATTGCTTAACTTGACAGATACGCGTATTTCGTCTACAAGGTGCAGATTTCTTCAGTGTCTTGTACTAATACTCGACTTTTAATTTAATTTTTATTTTGAGCTGTTTTCGTTCTTTGATTTCCTCTTTTCATATCATTTAAATAATAATAATTATATTTTATTAGATAGGACGTTCCTAAATGATGCACTGATAAAAAAAATCAAATAATGAACATAATAGCTCAAACCTTTACCTTCTATGAGTTCACGTCACATATATTTCATATCAAATTTAAAAAAATTTATATTTGTGTAACATTTTATTTTGATTTATGTATATTTCCCCATTTTTGTGCCTAACGAAAAGTATGTATTCTCATCCTTATGACTGAAAGTTATTATATTTGCCACATACTTTTGATTGGGTTTTGGATTGAAAAACGTCAAAATGAATTGAATTGTTGGTGATGAGCTGCTACAGGTTTTATAAGATGTCAGTGGTATGTTAGTTTGATGTAATTGTTTAATGACTCATTAATTTATAGAAAGCGTGTGGAAATTTGGCACAATTATCAACAGAGATGAGCTCAGGCATGTGGTATCGCAGTCCAAGTGGTATGGGGATGAAATATTCCATCGTTTTACCAGCTGGAGACGATACAAAGTGAGTGTAATTATTTGGTAACTCCTACTACAAACATTTTGAAAAAAAAAAAAAAAAAAAAAAAAAAAAAAAAAAAAAAAAAACCATTTAATTTTCATTGTTATATAATGCACATGGAGAGAATACTAGATTTAAAGCAAAAATTGATGGGATTTTTCATGTAAATTCTAAGCCTGATATTGCTGTTTTTTTTTTTTTTTGTTTTTTTGTTTGATTTGGTTGGTTTTGGAGGATTTTTTGTGTGAATTGGTTTGTGTTGTGTTTTTAAGGCTTGCTTCATTTAGAATTGGAACAAACTTTTGCTCATATTGTGGCGCTCCTGGTGGACGGATTTGGAAGTTCTTGGCGCCCACGTGTCGGGAATTTTGTCAGCTTCACGTATGTATTTTTGACATTCCGCAAATCGACTGTACTTTGTAAACAATCAACATGGAAGCCGAAAGAAGGAAAAAATTGTGCACAGTTATTTGGAAAATCCATTGTGGTCTGCATCTAGGCTAGCTAAACAGCTGAAATTGCCCAGAAATACCGTATGGCGCGTTATCAAACGGTATAAGGAAACATTGACGACGATTCGGAAGCCTCAAGCCAATCGTCGGAGTGGAACTGTCGACCGGAAACTGCGTGGTAAGATTTTGAAGACGATTAAGAGGAATCCCAATCTGTCGGACCGTGATTTGGCCAGAAAATTCGGTGCTGCCCATAGTACCGTGAGGAGAACTCGACTCGGGAAGGAATCAAGTCGTATCGAGCTAGCAAACAGCCAAATCGGACCATAAAACAGAATAGTGTGGCCAAAATCCGTGCTCGGAAGCTATACGACCAGGTGCTGACCAAGTTCGACGGGTGTCTTCTGATGGACGATGAAACCTATGTCAAGGCTGACTTCGGGCAAATCCCAGGTCAAAAATTTTACTTGGCAACGGCTCGGGGGGATGTTCCAGCCAAATTTAAATTTGTTTTTGCCGACAAATTTGCACGAAAATTCATGATTTGGCAGGGCATTTGCAGCTGTGGCAAAAAAAAACGAAAGTTTTCGTTACAAATAAGACAATGACGTCGGAACTATACCAAAAAGAGTGTCTCCAAAAACGAATTTTGCCGTTCATTCGATCCCACGACCATCCCGTAATGTTTTGGCCAGATTTGGCAAGCTGTCATTACAGCAAAGTCGTTCAAGAATGGTATGCAGAGAAAGGGGTCCAGGTTGTTCCGAAAAACCTTAACCCACCCAACTGCCCCCAGTTCCGCCCTATTGAGAAATACTGGGCAATCATGAAGAGGAGACTCAAGGCAAAGGGAAAGGTTGTCAAAGACATCAATCAGATGAAGACCTGGTGGAATAAGATAGCTAAAACGATGGACGAAGAAGGTGTGCGCCGCCTAATGAGCCGTGTTACAGGAAAAATTCGAGAATTCCTTCGAAACCGTGACGAATAATTTTATCCGTATTTTTTCTTAAAAGTATGAAGAAAACGCTACATTTGTATAAAAAAAGATCTTGAATTCAATAATAAATAACTGAAATACAGGCAATTGTTTTTGTTCCAATTCTATCTGAAGCAAGCTTTAATCGTATGTTTGAACTTAACAAAGTGGTGAGGAACAGGCCATTGAGAAATGTATGTATTCGTGAGCTGAGGACGGCAATCAACTGCAGGATCCAGGTGGAAGAATCGGAGACTTGGAAACTTGGGAAGCTGGCTTTTCCCTTGCTTAGAAAGTTCATTGCGAACTTTCTTCTGATTCCTGTATCACTAATTTCCTGTAGAAAGCGAGATCCATTTGGCTGTGGTGTGATGCAGGGATACCGATAATTGCACTTAAGCCCTATTGAAAAGACCGGTTTTCACGCTAGTTCAAGCATGCGGGGTAGGGGCTTCAAATGGTGAGTTGACAACTTCGAAGGAGGGTGCGACCGACCTCGCGTCCTCGCTAGTTCCTACCTCGCGCCTCCACGAGTCATATGATCACAAAAGACTGCCGGCTGAAACATGGGAGGTACGCTGGTTGGCGTAGCCTGGGCAAGGTTGCCAATCTGACAATAGCGAAGTGAGGAGTGCGACCCCGAAAGATCGTGTACCCTTTAAATCATATTGTATATTTTCCATTCTCATTTTAATAATAATTTCAGCAAGCTTTAGAATCATCTCTGGCGTTGCAAAACCATGTGAGACCCTGAAGCAACATGACATGCATAAAAGGCTCAATTTATTCTTCATGAAATTATAAAAGAGGATTAAGAAAATATTTTCACCACAATTCATAAATGACTGGCATGTGCTTCTAAGCAGTAACGGATTATATTTAAATATTTGGTTTGGTGGTATTATTATTAAATAAGTCACTTGTTTCAGTTTTCATCGAACTGGATACTTCGATTACTCCGATTGCTATCTTTGAAATGTTACTATCATTATGAAGAAATTATATTACAACATGTCTTCTGGAAAATATCCCTTTCTGAAATTTCACTTTGATGTTTGGCATGATCTCTACTGTTTTGGCATTTCCAGGACTAGAGTATATTAATAAATATCAAATTTTTATTATTTTTCAGTATAACCATATGTCAGAAGGTGGCACCGAAGTCGGTGATAGACTTTTGCCATTATTATTGAATGTATTTTTCATTACCGTTTATGTAAATGAACATTATACCGAATTCGAGCGGATATGATTCATACAGCGTGGTATTCATTTACCTCGTGTCGGATTAGACAGTTCAAGGTTGTTGTTCCGATCGCATGTTCTCAGAAACTCTCATTTTTGCTAAATGTAGTATTCTTGTTAAGACTTCTATATCCGCTGCTTAAAGGTAAAGTCCACTCCATCGACCCTTGAACAAATTTGCAGTTTTTTTCATAACCTAAATTGGTTTTTATTCCTGCTTTTTCCGTAGGGTGAGTACGGTTTGAGAATTCCTGGAGGGAAGTTGTGCTTTCAATTACCTTCACTTCACAATCGGGAATGTCAGGTAACATTTCAGATTGGGAGCCAACATCCTCCGAATGATTCTGAACTGTCCTCCAAGAACTAGAAATTCCGAGATCTATCGCCTGGCTGGTCTCCAGACCCTCGATGAGAGAAAACGTAGAATCTTGGAAAGGTTTAGAGAATCCTGCCTGAGGTTGCTCCATCCGATTATCAGACAGCTTGTAATCTAGGTTTGAGTTATTGTAGGTAGGTAAGCCTGTACTCGAAAAAAATGCACCATTTGTATTCGTGTGTAACTTTTTTTCCGTTGTTAAAAATTGATGAAAATTTGAGTATAACTAATTTGTAGTGAATTGTTTACATGTGCAAAATTATAACAATCGGTTTAGTGGCTATTGAGATGTCATCGAAACAAGAAGAAAATCGCCAGAGAATTTTGCACGCCGTCATGGAAAATCCGACTGCGACCATGAGATGGATCGGAAGACAACTGGGAATCACCCATACAACTGTGTGAAGAAAATCGAAGACAGCTGACCCTGTGAAGGCCCGGAAAAGTGTTCGGCCTGGTTCGTACAGCAAACCATGAAACGAGCTGGGCTTCGTGTATTCAAGGTCCGTAAGGTACCAAACCGGCGTGATCAACAAAACACGGCGGCCAAATACCGCGAAAGGAAGCTGTATCGAGAGTGGTTAACGAAACCGATGTATGTGGTTATGGATGACGAAACCTACATCAAGGCAGACGCAAAACAGATACCGGGGCTGGAGTTCTACGTTCCCAAATCACGGTTTGATGTTCCGGAAGACAAGAAGAAAGTGGACAAATTTGCCAAAAAATACTTGCTCTGGCAGGCCATATGCCAATGCGGTAAACTGAGTAAACCGTACATCACAACGGGTACCATCAACAGCGAAATTTACCGCACCGAGTGCCTCCAGAAGCGTCTGTTGCCCTTCCTGCGGTCCCACAGAGGCGAGACTTTATTTTGGCCGGACCTGGCATCATGCCATTACGCACGATCGACGTTGGATTGGTACAGAGACAATAACGTTGTTTTTGTACCAAAAACTGCCAACCCCCCAAATTCACCAGAGATTCATCCGGTGGAAAGATTTTGGGCCATAATGAAGGCCAAAGTTTGAAAATCGTCCAAGGTGTTTAAGAACGAGCTGGAATTGAAGAAAGAATGGATGAAAGTGACCAAAAAGGTTGGCTCTACCATTGCACAAAATGTAATGAGGGGTCTTAAGGGAAAGTTCCGGGCTTTCAGCGATGGAAAGGAAATTGAATAAAGTAATTATGCCGAAACATAATCCAAAATTCATTCCCTGAAAGTTTCAAGAAAATCCGACTTAAAATAATTTTTGGCGAACTCTTTTGTCTGGTGCATTTTTTTCGAGTACAGGCCTTTGGCTGTCGAACTTTTAAATTTTAATTTAAGATTCAATATCGTCCCACTCAATTAAAACCTAAGCATTTTTATTTAAGATGAAGAGCCCCTCGGGATTATCACTTAAAATGTTAAAATAAAATGTTAATTAAACCAAACGAAATAAAGAAAAAAAATAGTAGGAATAGAATCCTTTGTTACCCGTTTTTGAGGACCTGGAAACCATATTTAATGGAGCAAAAGTTGGTAATTTTTACATACAAAAATGAATTAATTATACTTATAGCACTAGGTTGAGATTTATTTTTTCAAATGGTGTATGAATGAAGTCATTCTGTTCAGTTAAACGAGAGTTATTGACGTTCTAAAACCTTTAACTTTAGCGTAGCGCTTTAATTTTTCAAAACTTTGAAATGACACCCCCTGTAGAAAAGAAAAACGTAGTCCTACGTTTAAAAAATATCAAGGCCTACTGCTTTGTCACAGTTCCTAACATCATCAAATAAAATTTAAATTTTACCTATCTGACTATTGATAGAACAACAGCACTGTCATTTAAATAGAAGATTCTCTTTTTGACATTTGAAAATGATTTGATATTTGCCTCTATATTTTTTTTCAGCTGTATGCTGGGCGTAAATTGGTAAAGCTTGCCGCAATTAAATTACATAGTACAAGTATGGCACATTCATGCTTTCAACAAAACACAAAAGAAATAATCGCCTTCGATATATCAACAGAATGGAATCAATTTGCAACACTAGTGCTTTATGGAAAGAAAAGCAGCACGCTTCACGGCAGATGAACATATTGGAAAACATCAAAACCAGAAGCCTCCGCTCCACCCTGGCCCGTTTAGTACGAAACAAATTTGTACTGACTGAAAAATTGTGCACATGAAGCTTGTTCGTTTTTGTTTTCCATTTTTTTTTCTCGAGGATATCCCACGAAAGTTTGAACATACGCCAGAGACCGAACCGAACCTGCTGAAAAATGATTAATGGCATTTTGTACGGAACGAATTAGAAACAATATCTGCACTTGCTGCTCAGCTTTCCACCCTGGCAGTGTGGTAAAACCGAACCGAAGCTTGTTTTTCATTTTCATGCTCGTTCAATTTTCAGCTTTTTACAAAATTAAACAGCAAGAAACAATATGATTCATGTACACCTTCAGTACTGAAAGTGGATTTTGTGTGTGTGTGTGTGTGTATGTGTGCTGTTTGTAACGAGCACTCGTGAAAGAGCAACAGTGGAAATAGCGGCGTGGAACAAAAAGAATCCTTTGAAAGAAGAACACGGTTTGTGCATTTCACCATCACTCACACTCACAAACAAACGTGGTACGGATCGGTTGGTTCCACCGCACCTGGGAAGGGTAAATTCAGAAAGGGTAGGTTATCGACTCCTCTGCTCCCACCCACCGCTGGATGTCATGTTGCAACTTTTCTTTTCGATTCTCACCGAGTATTTTCGGTATTTGTAGGGTTGGAAGGTATAAAACGCCGCTCCGGATCCGGTGGACCCTATGATTTTGTTTGGATTGAGCATTTATTTGAAATATCAAAATGACACTTGTCACTAGTAAGAAAACTCTCGTCTCAGTGACGTGACTCTATTGTGCAAATGAAATTGAGAGCTTCGTCAATGTGACAGAAATACGCCGTCTTTCGATAAATTTTAGTTGGAATGTGCGTAAAACCCTAGTCTACCCTACACGGTTCTGACGGTGATGGTCTTTGGTATAAGAATCTCATCCGCTTGCTAACAAGTGCAAGGCAAGGCAGTTTAAATAAAAGGGATGAGTCTCTTTACCAGAGTGGTTGCGAATAATTAATCAATGTTGAGCTTTGTTCGTTACTGACGGTTTCTGAAACTTCACTCTCCAGCTACATCAGACAACAATGAACGATGTACTTTTCACGTTTGTTCAAGATATCAGCCTTCTCAACAATCGGCTACTTACTTTTCACTTGTTTACAGACGTCTGATATATTTTTGTTAGTAAAATACGGAATGCCAATGTTTGACGAGTGCGAGACTTTGTTCACCATTCCGTAACAGTGAATATTCGTTGTGGGTAAAGACTATACTCCAAAAAATGAGACACAATGATAAGCAATGAAACACAATGGAATTTTGACAGAAACTAGCTAAGAGTGTAATGTTTACGTTGGCACAATTTCATCACGATCTATGGCATCGGAACAAGACCAGATCCGCCAAAAAGTTATGTGAAGAAAAAGGTGGACAAATTCTCAAAAAGTTCTTGGTTTTGCAGCCTGTGGACGTGGGAAGACGAGCCCGCTCTTCACAGCACATCGGGTACCATGTGTGGGCAAATATACCGAAACGAGTGCCTCAAGGGAGTAACATGATTGTTTTTGTACCAAAAGACTTCTTTCCACCGAACTCGTCGGAAATTCATCCTATTGAGAAGTTTTGGACCATCATGGAGGCCAAACTTTATAAAACACCTCAAGTATACGAGAACGAGCTGGCTTTGATGAAACAGTGGGTAAAAGTATCAAAAGAAGTCGGCCCCACTATTGCTGAAAACCTTATGAGTGGTGACAAGGGCAAAGTGCGGGCATTCAGTTATAGAGAAAAGATCCAATAAACCAGTATTATAATAACCTTACCATAATGTTGTAGTTTATTATCTGAACATTTTTGAAGAAAATCCGACTATACATTTTAACGACTCTTTTTGTGTGTCTAATTTTTTTCGAGTACAGTTTTCAGGTACATTGAGAACAAAAATCAATATGAAACTAATGATTTGAAAAGGGTTTACACTAAGGTGTTTCATTAAGCTTGTGGCCAAGTACCCTTCCTAGGCCAAAAAATATATCCATTTTCTTCTTGAACTTGAAAAAATGTGTTAAAATTGTTCTAAAATCGGAAGCAATGATCAAAGAGAATCAATCTCTACCCAACAAGGTGTAATAGTAGACAATTTAGATGAAGTAAACTATGAATGTCTTAGGATGAAATTTAAAATGAAAACTTATTATAATTCGCCATATATTAAGCAATTATAAAGGGTCAAGGGTGTATTCAAAATCCATTACGGACACTATAGATTCCATCGGTAAGTGGAGACGTAGTTAAGTGGTTTAATTTAAATGTGTTGCTACTTTTATGACGTCATGTACGTGCCTAGTTCATTCAAAATTCTGACGTCATGGTAATTTATCTACACTATCTTATAGTTCGGTTGGTAGTTCACGCTTGTGAAGACCCATAATTTTGTAAGTGTTTGGCAATTGCTTTTTAATTATCAAAATCAATTAAAATCACCAAAGTGGACAAATCAAATGTTCCCGCCGAGATTAAAGTGTTCGATGTCCGTCTGTCGAAAGCCAGAAATTCTACATCCAAAAAATCGACACTGTCCACTGCCAAAACCAGTAATAAACACGTGGAATTCACATAAGAGCTACGTGATTTGTCACGTAAATCCACATTCTACGTGAAAATCACATAAATGTTACGTGATTTTTTACGTACAATTCACTGACACGTAATGTTCACCTGATTTTGCTAATGAAGATTTGGTTACGTGTTCAGGTGAAAGTTACGAGAAATTTCACGTGGAAACAACGAGTCGATTTTTTTTAGTGTAGATTGGGGCAGCATTTGAGAGCCGACAAGAGTGGGCAATGTATTTAAGCAGAACTTCTATTTGACTAAAGATTGAACTTGAAAAAAAAATAGCAACACTTTCTTTTGTGTTTAACTTTTTCTTGCATGGGTAAAAATTGATGGCATTTTAAGCAAAATATCGTCACTATCTGTCAAGTTGTTGCCGAGATAGCTTTCAGGTGCTTCGACAAAAAAATTAAAAACGTGGTAGTACACATCTGTGACGCCATCTGTTACGTTATTGCTACTTGATATCTTGAGGGAAGCTATGTTTTTACACAGGTAAATGAGATGAAGTCGAACGTCGCAGTCCACGATATATCCATCTTGTTGATCGTTGCGCTTACAACTTCCAACGTTTTGACGTGGCGCATGAGTACTTATAGCTGTGAAACGAAAGTACACGTCTTCAATTGTTCAGCTTACTACTACAAATAACATCGAACAGCTCTGGGTGAAAATCGTGTTCGACCCGTAGTATTCTCCGTTTGTTGGTGTATTGTACATGTCACTGGTTAAAATTTCAAGACAGCAGGTTCATATATATATATACCTAGGTAACCAATAAGCAGTTCCAGAGCGTCTTTACGGCAGCCTATGAAGCAATTAAGTCGCCTTAAATGCAACATAAATGCCACTTTTGGCCCAATATACGGCTGCTTTACTGCAATGCAATGAAAATGCTCCATTAATGCTATTTTGCATTCGAAATGCTTATTACAGGCTACAAGCATTTAAATAGCATTTGAAATGCAACTTGACAACAGATAGCATTCAAGATGCTGATATAATGCTTAAAGCATCTGAAATGCAGATTTAGGGTTGATTTACTGCATATGCTAATGCTTCTTGGTTACCTGGGTAGATGCCATCTTTGACACACACAGCAAGCATAGCGAATTGGGTGAACTCGTTTTGTTCGGTGATTTCAATCAAGCTCTTTTAAACTGGAAGGATTCAAGCAGTGGATACGCATTCACAGATCCAATTTGTCGCAGATTTCAATGACCAGTCACTAAAATACTTCTTTATAGTATGGCGTTTCTTGGATTAAGATAATGTAATTTAATTCGAAACTGCTCTGACCGGCTACTTGATCTCATATTTTCAAATGACTCGGATGTGACAAGCGGCTGCGTAACAATTGCAACTGAGTAAGTTGTTCCAATTGATCATCCAGCTTTCTCTTTATCTGTAGTTTGTGAGCCCACTGTATCATCTTATGAAGATGTTGACCTAACTGAGCTAGACTTTCATCGAGGAGACTATGATTATCTAAATGAGTTGCAGTCGCAAGTTGACTGTACTGAGGTGTACCAAAGCTCTGATGTCTATAATTCCGTTACTTCCTTTAATTGGATTCTGCTCAACTTTATCAGTGAAGCTGTACCGCAAAGGCAGCCAAAGAGTCCAGTTTGGTCAGATGCGCATCTTCCTACCCTGCGACGGCGGCGCTCTATATTACATAATACAGCAATATTGCCTCCAAAGATGTTTGTATGCAAAGCAATACAACCGGTTCTTGTACAAAATGTACGTTAGACGGAGACAGGATTTATCACAAAAGTTCAAATCAGTGGACGCAGTGGTTCTCAAACCTGGAGCCACATTTCGCAAGTCGAAACGAATAAAGTTCTGTCGACTCGAGCTTGTTTGGCATTATGGATTTCGAATCGAGCTCGAGAACGATTTAAATTCGACGAGGTACTAGATTTTCGAGCTTTATTGACATTATGTAACCATACACTCGAAACAAAATAGGCGGTCGAAACGAAACAAAACAGACGAATACTATTATCCTATCGACCGCCATTCGTATCGTGACGACTTTGAATCGAGTGATTTAAGTTTTATTATTAGTGTAATATTGTTTTTAATAAATTGGCGGTAATTAACTATTGTCATGTAAGTATTTTATTTTTTGTAACATATTTCTTGGTCGTAATTACAAAAACATGTGTTTTTTATTCGTAGGACCTCTGTGAATTCCAAAAACTCATTAGGCATCAATCCACCGCAAGTAGAGGCGTTATGTAGTTTTATGGAGCAGCACACCGTGCGCAGAATATGGTACCTTCACGGTACATCCCAAATTTCGATAACCTGAAACCAATTTATTTGCAATAATATACTATCATATCATAACAACAACAAAAGATAAAAAATGTATTTTGCCGCTATTTCCCGTAATGTCTTTCCATGTTCTAAGGCAAGGATGATCCCTAGGCGCACTGCAACTACGAACCTAATGTCAATAGTAAAATTCTCAATGTGAGCTCTAGGCACACAATGCTCTGTAGCAGGTGGAAAAACTACTTGATGTGATATTTCCACAATGGAACTGACTCTTAGCTTCGGGTCTTGACCAAGAATCCCTACTGAGCCCTTGCGGCACGACAAGCCGGCCAGTTCAGCGCAAGGGAACATAATAATATGTAATTGTGATGCATAAACTTAAAATGTGCATACATAATTAGTCAAATTTTTAACATTTAAATGATTATGATTATGAAATGATTATGATTTTCTATGTTCCCAACCATGGTCTAATGTATTTATTACACAGTAACAATTTGACATTGATATTATTTTCAATGTAAATGTATGGAAATTTAGTTGTACATTTTTGATCTGCCACAACCAAACCAAACTTAAGCAACAAAATCTTCTTCTTCTTCTTCTTCTTCTTCTCATATTGGTGGCGGGACCTTAGTTGGTCCATACTGCCAAGTGTGAAGCAACAAAAACTATACACTAAGAGTTATAGTGTTTTCAATGTAGATATGTCAAACTGTTGAAGTGTTTTAAAGAAGATTGCTTTAAATAAAATATCTGGAAAAATAATAATAACACACATATGGATGATTTGTTTAACAAGAAACTTCAATGATGAGACAAGGTTGCATCCACAAATAGACCCAATACGGTTCTTATAGCCCGACATTCCATCCATATCCGTCGGATGTTCTCGTCTTCAAGAAGTAATATCGAATTCGTTATTGAACCTAGCGATACCCGAACTTATTGTCAGTACAAACCCCAATCCGATACGAGTTACAGATAAAACCAAACACACTGACATTTTTCACAAGCCGACCCAATTTTGATACCCGATCCAGTTTGCAAGTGGATCAAAAACGAATCCGCTATAAGTGTTTTAACTTTTCGTGGTTCAAAACATTTGTCGTCTTATTGAGCTTATCTAAGAAAATGTATAACTGGTAACAGCATAACAGCAAACTATCTGCTCAATAACTATCGGGACAACAAACCTTGGTGCGTTCTATACTCGGTGTATTCGTTACCAGGTGAACAGAAATACAGCAATCGAATGAAAATTCAATTAAACTTTTCGTCTTCCAAATTGCCGATTAGTTTTTCACTTCAATATGCCGATTCAAAGATACCATAAACTATTCGAATACATCCTCAAGAGTATATTACTGCAAGAACAATAAAAAAAATAATGTTTACTAAATGTTTCCTTACTCCAATTCATTCAAGCTTAATGGGTTATTATGATCTCGAAGCTGGCGCCTTGATATTCTAAGGTTGCTTGCTTCCTCCTCCTCATCATCATCACTATCTGTATCGAAAAGCATCATCTGCTGTGCGCTAAAAGAATCACACCACTATTTCCCGTATAAAGCAAAACATTCATTTGATACTTACTTAAAAGAATAACTTTATTTTTCACTGATAAAAAAAAACAATTTGGATTGCTGGCGCTAAATTAATTTGTTTATGTCTTGTTTGACAGCAGGTGCTCGAAAATCTACAACGGATAGTCGAAATCTACTACTACAAAGAAAGATAATTTATCGACAGGTCGAAATGCATACATAATGCCGAAACATTTTCGAGTCGACTTTCAAAACAATCGTTTCGAGAAGCTCGATTCGAAATGCGCAATGAGGCCCCGTCTTTCTGTATCGAAACTTTCGATGATGGAGCTCAGGTTGATACAGCATAAACCGACATAAAAGCTGTCCTTGACATTGTGAACCATGCAATTTTTCTTGCAAAGCTACCCCGACTTGGCGTTCAAACAGAGTATGTAATTGGCTCCACTCGTACCTACACAACAGAAATCTCAATGTTCAAATAAGATCAACTTTGTCTACTCATTTCTCTCCGTGCTCTGGTGTATCACAAGGTAGCAACTTTGGTGCTCTGCTGTTCGTATTATTTTTCAACCAACCACGTGACGATCCTTATAGCAAACGTTGAAATACTAATTTATGCAGACGGTTTGAAATTAAATCTCGTAGCAGGTTATGAAGCCGATTTTAGGCAACTCCAAGAGTTACTAGATTGATTCGCAAATTGGTGCGGGTCGAACTCTCTCAAAGTCAGTGTATCGAAGTGTTGCGTCATCTCGTATCGATGGCTGAAAAAGCCTAATATGTACCACTACACGATTGAAGGACAAGAACTTGGATGGTTTGATAAAGTCAAGGATCTTCGAGTGCTCTTGGATGACCAACTCACGTTCAAGCAGCATTACTCAACCATAGTTGACAAAGCCGACCGTCAACTTGGATTTATTTTGAAAATTGCCAAAGATTTAAGTGATCCTAGATGTCTATACGCTCTTTATTGCTTTCTAATTAGATCAATTCTTGAATTTTAGTGGTTTGTTGGTGGTACTGTGTAGAACTGTGTGGATTTCTGGGTCCGAATTTTTTGATGATGAATAAATTATTATTATAAAAAGTTATATGACAGCACTTATGAAATATGAATCCACTGCACTGACATTTTCAAGTCATACAGTAGGCCTTGGACTAGTAGCTGAGCAATTTTGCCCACCACACCAAATCGCTTCGACGTCATCCCGAGAAGTCCACAGGGGAGCATTCTGAACGAATGTGGGTATTTTGAGTACATTGATGTCTTAACGGGGAACGTCAAATTCTATTATCTATTGGCAATAAATATTTGGGTTTGAAGAATGAAGCAGCGACCCCTTACAAAAAGCACAGGATCAGCTTGTCGCCCCCATAGTGGTATTGTGGAAAGTAAAGTGTTTGCAAAAAAGTAGATCTGCTAAATCGCTCTATCACAACACTGCAGTTTCTTTTTATGTTGGCGCATAGTTCCGATCCTCATTCAGGCCCTTCCGTTCTCGTCTGTAATGGAGCAGAATGTGAGAAAATGCCATCTGTCTGCTTTCTTAGGTCTGAAACCGTTGTATTGCTTTCGTTACCAAAATATCAAGGAACCGGAATCATGTTGCACTCCCTCAAACGAGCTGCTCTCCTCCACCGCCAAATGCCACGATAAACTGTCTGTCACGTTAACTTCCACATACACATAATGGTGGAATTATTTTGCGCAGGTATGAAAGTATGAAAAAAGATTAGTGCCAGAAAAATGCTGTAATAATATATTTTCGTAGTTCCATCGTTTGTACACACCGGTCATGGTCGTCAATGTTCAAGTGGAATTCCCATTCCGGGATTTCTCCATACGAAGTTATACCTATGTTTGAAAAAGTTGAATCGATACTTCTAGTAGGGACCGTCTGTACAGGTTTATAGTGCTGGCAGTCATCCGCATTGAGTTCAATTTTGACGAACACTCACCCATTCTCCCGGCCTTCGGGGGTGCCATAAGCTGATTTGATGTCCCTGCTGATGCTCGGTGGCGAAGCTTTGGGACGGAATCGATTCAACCGGAATGATTTAAGCGTCAGCTGACAGTGGCATTATGAGGTTTTTGCGAGGGAAATACGAAAGCAATTCCCCAAACGTGTGACCGAAAATACTGTAAATGGATGTTTTGCTGGCGTGACCTCTTTCGGTTCGTCGATGGGGGCAACATTGTCTTCTTACACGGTCTTCGATTGGATTCCCAGGGTTGCTTTGAAATTGTCTTCAACGTATTCCGACGCTGCAGGTAAAGTTATTTCATGGATATTAGACAGTCGAGTATTTAGCGCGCTGCGAAATACAGGTATAATATCTGGTCATCGTTTCATATCAGTTGGGCTTTCCATAACAATTATTCATTAAAATCGGAATGAAAATCGTATATTGTGCATATATCCATTCAATCAGACCTGACAATTACTAATTAACATCCTATTGTGATCATCGTTATGAAGAAGATAAACTTAATCAATTTAGCCATTATGTAACTGCTTCAGGGTCGTCCTATTACCGACATCCTTCAACAGGATCGAGCAAGCAAACAATTTACATGAACCTCACCAAAACAGCCCGAAAACTGTGAGTACCAGTCACTTTGTTACCGGTTCAACTTCCGGAACAGCCGCTGTTGCCTCCGGGGTCTTTACGAAACACTGCCTCCGGTTGACGTAAGACGAGACTTCCATTAAGGTTGACATTTTCAATCTCCTCTGGGAAAAAAGTTCCGTTTTTTAATGCGAAACATCAGACCCTCTCATTGGTGGAGGAGGCGACCCACTTACTTTCTATCTCATACAAACACACTGAGCCGACCGGAGGAAACGACAGTGAACGCTTAACTTGTCGGCTCTGCTTTTCCGTTTTCTTAGACTGACAACACGTGTGCTGCTGGCTCTGCTTCACCGCGAAGGTAGTTGGAAAAACAAAAGCTTTGAGAAAGGCTGCTGCTGCTACGGGTTGTTGGGTGGCCATCCAGGATGGAGGATGCAAAGTTCTACATGGAAATGTGTTTAAAAGATTAAGACGAAGTACAACATGGAGCGTTGTTGGGTTCTTGGGTACCTATATCTATCAGTAAGAGCCTTTTGTATCGTTTTAATCTTCGCTCTAGCAAACTTTTCCTTCCGGTACTAACTGGCACAGAATGGAGCAGCTTGACGACTGAATCGGAGTGTGGCGTGCCACGCTTGTGAGAGTGAGACAGACAGATGGATAAGCATCACGATGTTTTTGAAAAGGAGGTGAAGAAAGTTTCAACTTTCGTAGCGCCCTAAGCCATGTGGAACACACGGATTTGGACCAGTTCATCCTAGATGAGTGCAGAAGGAAAGGCATCAATAAGTTTTGCTTTTCTTACGGAGTAGCATTATTTTCTGGGAAATGTTCTCCGACAAACAGAACCGAGAGAAGCACTTTCCAACATGTATGTTAATCCACCTGGAAAGGGGAAAATGTTTTTCTCTGAACGGAATTACTTGGTACTGGGATTGGTTTAATAAATTGTCACCTTTCCGGTGGGAGAAGATGCATCTACAGTTCGAAACGTTTGTGTTGTTCCTGATGGATAAGTGAATTGTTCTGTTATGCCCTAATCATGTGAATCAATCGTCATATTTGTGTTTTTATAAGACTATGGTTTAATTGAAAAGAGCTATAAATTCGGATGTGGCGAAGGCTTTCTTATTAAGATCGAATATTTGAGGCCATAAATCCAAGAGAGTACAGTGGTTTCATATGCCAAACTTCAATAATTAGTATGCTGAAGTACAGAAAGCATGTGAAGTGACGTTGCAAATCGCCCATTATGTCAGCCATATAGGTCTTTCCTTAGCTCAGTCGGTGAAGGCGCAGCAACGAAGCAACACCATGTTGGAGGTGGCTGGGTTCGTTGCCTGGTCGTAAAAGATAATTTCTCGACTTCCTGTGCATAGGGTATTATTATTTTATTTTATTTTATTTTATTATCACCGTCTTCGACAACGAGATCGTACAGACTGTACTTATTCTAACTTAACTTATGTAACTAAACAATTCGTATAATTCGGTTTTTAAAAATACTCCTGGACATGTTAAAATCAAACTCGTCAGAAATGTCATTGAATGACCGAATACAAGCGTCAAGAGGGTTGTTGTAACCGTAATTGGTTCGGTGATACGGAACAGCAAGCAAGTTGGAGTTCCGAAAGCGTCGTGGAGGAATGTTCAGCGGTACCTGCTCAAGAAGCGCAGGGCAGTCGATGACACCGTTAATGACGTCGAATATAAATAAACGCTGCATTTTCACGCGTCTGGTAGACAGCAATTCCAAGCCTATCAATTGGCATCGCTCGGGATAGGGAGGGAGATTGTTTGGATCGTTCCAGTGAAGTAGCCGTAATGAAAATCTTACGAACTTTTTCTGTACCCGTTCAATTGAAAGAATCTGCGCTACGTAGTACGGAGACCAAACCGGGGAAGCATATTCTAGGATGCTACGCACCAGCGTGCAGTACAGTGTTTTCAAAGCATGTTCGTCAGTGAATTCGGAAGCATGTCGACGAATGAACCCAAGAACAGAAAATGCTTTGGAAGTCGTGATCCCAACATGTTCATTGAACCTAAGCTTCTCATCGATGGTTACGCCCAGATCGCAGATAGAAGAAACACGCTCCAGTGTTTCAATGTCCATACTGTACTGGTGATGCACGGGATTACTAGAGCGGGTAAAGGATATGATTTTGCATTTGTTGCTGTTGACGCGCATGCCATTATCGCCACACCAGATCAATATGGTGTTGATGTCCGTCTGTAGAATGGCGCAATCATCCGGGGACAGTATAGCGCGAAAAAATTTCAGGTCGTCGGCAAACGAGAGCTTAAAGGAGGAGAGAAGCAGACACAGATCGTTCACAAAAATGTTGAATATCAGTGGACCAAGGACACTGCCCTGAGGTACACCGGAAGTCATGCAGAATAAACTGGATCGTGCTGAGTTAACCGTTACATACGAGGTTCGGTCAGATAGATACGAAAATATCCACTGCGTTATCCAATTCGGAAAGCCAATGTGCTTTAGTTTATCGACGACTAGGCTGTGCGGCACGGTGTCGAATGCTTTTGCAAAATCAACATACACCGCGTCAATTTGTTTTCTATTTTCTATTTCCCGTGACATTCGGTAATGTAGCACATCAAATTTGTTGTAGTTGAGCGATGTTTCATGAATCCATGCTGGCTATCGGAAATTAAGGGTGATGCAACAGTATACAGCACCTTGTGCATCAGTTTCTCAAATACTTTGCTTAAGCAGCATAGTATAGAAACACCACGATAATTTGAAACTTGATTGACGTTGCCAGACTTGTGAATGGGAACGATAGAGGCATTTTTTCAAACCGCCGGGAATGTTCCTTCGCGTAGCGATCGGTTGAACAAACTTGCAACAGGTGCTGATATTTCCTTCGAGCAAACACTGGTGGAATGCCGTCTGTCCCGGGTCCTTTTTTAGCGTCGAGGTCTTCGATGGCTTGCGAGATTTCGTTTGGGGAAAATTGGATGATAGGAAGGTTGATGGAATGCGAGGGAATATGTGTGAAGCAGTCTTGACGTTGTACAGGCGACACTTTGCTGAACACACTCTCGAAGAATATAGCGAAGAGATTAGCGGCTTCTGAATTTGAGCTAGCATGAGCATCGTTGTAGCTGACGTTGCAAGGAATTCGGGAAGATGATTTCTGTTTCTTCACAAAATCCTAGAAACGCGATGGGTTCTGTTTGACACTGGCCTGGATTCTCGATACGTAATTCTCGTATGTGGTTAGCATTACTGACTTGTACGATGATTCAGCATTACGTAGGATGATTCGGTCACTCTCGGACTTTGTAAGAAAGAAGCGATGTCGTGCTTTCCTTAGCATGTTTCTGAGATGGCGTAGCTCGGAGGTCCACCACGGTTGGTTAAACATTGATTTAAATGATTGTCTATTTCGAGGCACAAAATCATTGCAGACTTCGTAAAGTTTGTCATAAAAGGCTGACAGTGAATCGTCAATTGTTCCGATCCGTAAAATGGTATCCCAATCGGTATCGGCAAATGCTGTTTTTAGCTGGCTGTAGTCACACGCGTTGAAATCAAATATAAAATTGTCAAAATTATCATCTATCGTAACAAAATTATTGTCGGTCACGTCAAACAATAAAACAAAAGGCGTGTGATGGTTGTCAATCTGTAACAGTGGAGTGGGGGGTTCGACCAGATCCAGATGTTCCGGTAAACTAACGAATGAAAGATCGAGTAATCTTCCATTAGTGTTCAAAAATCTGTTAACTTGCCGTAATCCCGCAGCGAACACGATAGTCCAAAACTTGTCAAGATAATTAGTTATAAGACGGATTTTTGACATATCGCTTTGTGTGTTGCAATTTTATTGCAAAAAACATTTATGAGGACACTACACTTTTGTTCAAAAATTAGTTTTTAACAGTAACGACTAATGTATTTTCTTTTATCCTGGAGAGTGTGAGCGTAACTAAAACGTGAAAAAAAAATTATTAATTTTCTTTTAATTCCAATATATTTTTTTGGTTTTTTTTGACAGGTGCGTTTATTTCATCGTGAGTGTCCTTCATTGTTGGGTGTGAGTCTGATTTTAGTAGTCATTAGACATTATTAATATAAATACAGAAAACGGATGCATTGAGATGAAATGCAAAAAGGGCGGTCGGGTGGTTTTTATAATATTGTGGTTGTGTGTAAGATATCTTTCTTTTTGTTTTTTGTTTTGTCATATTTCGATAGTAATATGAATATATACATAGTGTTTTTTGTGGGTTGGGTGGGGGGGGGGGGGGAAATGAACAGGGGTGGTAATATGAACAAGTGTTTAAATTGCAGCATTTATATATCTAAACTAAAAGAATTATCACTCCACCCTATCTTTGAGGCAACGAAAGTTGTTAGAGCCACCCTAGGCTCTGATAAACTGTCAAACGACGAAAATAATAAACAAAAACAAACCACGCTTTCTGTTTCTGCGAGTTCAAGTTAAATTAGGCCCTGGTAAATCAAGGTTTTTTGCTGTTTAAAAGTAATGCTATAATTGTATCGCTGTGAAAACCAGTAATTCATCTCGTTTCTCAGCAACTACTAGCAAAGGTAAGTACTTGTACACTGTTTTTCATGTTAAAATAGTGGTTTTTAGTGAAAAGCTCTGTGGGGGTAAAATGAACACCCGGTGCTGGTGGTAAAATGAACAGTGCACAATTTCATTTTGCGTTCCTAGATGCCTCGGATTTACGAAAGGAAAACGCAACGGCAAACCTGGACAGATGAGCAGATGGCTGCGGCAAAGCGTGCCGTTGAAGGCGGAATGTCCGTACGGCTTGCATCGTTTAAGTACGACATCCCAAGGATAACTCTTGCCAGGTGGATTGCATCTCCTGGGGAAAAAAAGAGGACTCGGCTCGAAGAAAACGATTTTCACGCCAGAACAAGAACAGGAGATGGCTTACCATATTCTCGATCTTGAGGCAAGATTTTACGGAGTGAACAGGAAAGACGTACGCAGACTTGCTTATGAGTTGGCAGAGCTGAACGGCCTGCCGCACAACTTTAACCGGAAGACACAAATGGCTGGCACCTTCTGGTTGCTGGAATATCTCAGGCGGAATCCTATCGTTTCATTCCGGAAACCAGAAGCAACATCTGCCGTAAGAGCTAGAGGCTTCAACAAACCGTCAGTGAATTCTTTTTAAGACATTCTTCGCCACCATTTGGACACGAACCGGTTTCAGCCATCTCGCATATTCAATTCCGATGAAACGGGAGTTAGCACGGTAAATATTGTAATTACAATTTTCAAACACATTTACTAAAAAAATGTGGACTAAATTCCAGGTCCCCCTCAAGAAACTGAAAATCGTTGCCAGGAAAGGGAAAAAGCAGGTTGGATCCATAACCTCTGGAGAGCGTGGAGTACTAACGACAGTTGTGATGTGTATGTCCGCGACCGGGCAACATTTGCCACCTTACGTCATTCTCCCCCGGATGCGCATGCACGAGGCATTGAAGAAAGGGGCGCCCAACGGGACCAAATTCAACTGCTGATTGTTGATGACCACAGCTCACACACAAAAAACTTCGGTTTTACGGTTTTACGGTGATTGCAAAACCTACTACGCCAATGCTTGTGAAGATTTTATGCGCAGAAATCCTGGAAGAATCATCGGGCTGTACGACGTCTCGGAGTTGCTGGGCGTTTCATACCCGCAAGCCGCTTCGGTTGCTGTTGCTGTAAATGGTTTCCGTAAGACTGGCATTTGGCCATTTAACAGAAATGTGTTCAGCGATGAAGACTTTGCTCCTTCCGAAGTGACTGACCAGCCACTAAGTACTACCGTAACGTTGATCACGATTACTAATCCGATGGTGGTCGATGGATCAACAGTACAGCAAATTTCTTTGCCGAACGCTATCGTCCATCCTGAATCTGATGAGCTTCCTGAAGATGCTCTTGTGCCTGACGTGAGAAGCTGCTCCAAACACCTCGCTCAATATTTCGTTGGTGGAGACACCTTTTGAAGCCTCTCCCAACTCGTCGTTCAATATATCCCCGATGGTAATTCTTCCACTGCCTAAGATGGCAGCTCCAAGAGCCTCAAAGCGGAAGCGTAAATCCGAACAAGCAGTTGAGATTACTAGGGACAGCTATTTTCATGGTATAACAGCGTCGGATAAGCAATAAAAAAAAGGCCGAAAACCAGCGGAAAAACGAGGCAAGGTGCAACAACAGGATGATAGCTGTGAAGATGTGTTATGCGATCTATGTGGTGCTATGTTTTCTGATTCAATCGACGGTCAAGGATGGGATAAATGTATTTCCTGCTTGATGTGGTTCCACACTGTATGTAGTGCGAACGAGAACGATTTCAAATGCCGATTCTGCAATTAAGTCTCCAAAAATTTAGTTCATAGTTGGTGCGATCTTACTCTGAATGCATCAACGTGGGCGAATCATTTTTTTTTAAGTTACTCCAAACACTAATGAAATGAATTGTTTTTTATATTTATAAGAATACGAAAATAAAATGTGATAATTTGTTGCCAAAATCGTTTTTAGTTATCAATGCTTAACATGGAAGCTGCCAATTGAACCAACATGAAAGCTGCCGATGACCCTTATGTTCATTTTACTCTCACGGGGTGTTCATATTACCACCTGTATATGTTCATATTACCACACCCCCATGTTCATTTTACCCGCATAGCTTTTGAGGGTCTATAATTTCACTGTTTTTTTTTAAATGCAGAAGAATACACATAAAATCACGATTTTGACTATTTTTATTCTATGTTCATAGAGGGTATGCATTCAAAAATGATGTGATGTACTTTGTTTCGTGTTTTATTGCGTCGTTGAAGAATAATACGAAAAAATGCTTAACGTGTTCATTTTACCAACTCTTCCCTTACTTAAATAGCGTACCTAGTGAGAAACCGATTAATTGCAGGGTTTTGAGATGAACCGTTCTGACTATCTTCTCCAGATTCTTTTTTATCTTTTTTGTGTTAATGAGAATTCTAATTTCATCAAGTCATTTCGGAAATTCCGGACCGCCCAGGAGACATTCAATGGAAAATACTCAGCTTATTTGTCACATTTTGTTAATGGCCCTAACAGTATCCTTACTACACTTTGATTGTTGTTTTTTGTACTCTCCCAATGCGCGGAGTAACGACCTATGATGAGGTATAACCATTTTTGGGTATTTTCATAACAAGTCCGGGGTGAGATTTGAACTCGTGACTTTGGCGTAAGTTGTATGGATGCTAACCACTACGCCGGGGTCGCCCCCGGAACGAAGAGAAATGAAGAGAAAGTATTGATAGTTCCTCTTAGCGTAATGGCAGGCTGTGAAATTGAAAGATAAAGAGTGTATCGAATATAAGCTATCCACATACATTTGCGTTGTACGCATGTATTTGTGATGGTTTTTTATGCTCTGAACACTGCATACTGTGCGTTTGACTGTCAGCTTTCTTTTGTTTACTTGTTTGTGCGGTTCAAGTTCTGCGTTTTCAAAATGTCGCGTATTGAAAAGGAAGTGAAAATTAAGGTTCTGAACACATGGCTAAGTGAGAAGGGTATTACTATGCGAAAATTGGCGAAGCGGTTTGGAATTCATCATGCGAGTGTTAAAACCATCATTAATAAGTTTGGGGAACGCTATTCTTTGGATGAGCTACCAGGAAGAAGCAGAAAACTCGGTTCTTCCAACCCGAAACTGAAGCAGAAAGTGGTATCTCTAATCATGAAGAACAAATCAATGTGAATACGTGATTTGGCCAAAAAAGCAGGAACGAGTGTCGGAATGATCCAGCGTATCAAGAGGCGAAACCACCTGAAGACCTACAAGAAGCAGAAAATCTCGAAACAAAGTGCAGAACAGAAGAAGCGAGCAGCAACAAGGGCCCGGAAATTGTATTCGCGTCTTTTGCAGCGTCCGGATGCATGCGTTTTGATGGACGATGAGACCTATGTAAAGGAGGACTCAAAAACCCTTCCAGGTCCACAATACTTTACTGCCGTCGTTGGGGAGGATGTGAGCGATGCGGACAGGTCGATTCAAGTGGAGAAATTCGGTCGAAAGGTACTGGTATGGCAAGCAATATGTTCCTGTGGTTTGAAGTCAACCATTTTTTACACTACCGGAACTATAAATGCGGAAATCTATCGATCTGAGTGTCTCCAGAAGAGATTGTTGCCTTTATATAAGAAGCATAGTACACCTCCACTGTTTTGGCCGGATTTAGCGTCGGCTCACTATGCCAAAACCACTCTCAATTGGCTTGCGGAAAAGGGTATAGATTTTGTTGAGAAAAATATCAATCCACCAAATTGCCCTCCGCATCGACCCATCGAACGTTACTGGGCAATCGTGAAGAGGGTCTTCAAGAAGACTGGTAAGGCAGCTTGGAACATGCAGGAGTTCAAACAAATTTGGGCTCAAGCGTCCAAAAAATGCGATGCAACACTTGTCCGGAACTTGATGAAGAGCATTCGATCCAAAGTTCGAAAATTCGTGAAGGAATAACTTAAATTTCATCCGGTCTTCATTAGGTTCAAGTTTAACCTCGTACAATAAAGGATCAATTTTTTGTATGAATAAAATATCGGTTTTCAACATAATTTGAAAGAAATTTTTTTGGATAGCTTATTTTCGATACACTCCTTACAAGTTGAAAACGAGCGGACGGCATTTGAACGGTAGTATGCGATCGAGCACCCATTCTTTTACCAAGCTACCCCAGATGCAGGGTAGGCAAGGGTGCGATACCCCCTTGACTGAAGTATCCTTACTGTTAGTATAAATCGTCTTTCAAGCGATGTTTAAAACATTGGGAGAAGTTAGCTCATCAAATCTTCCGGCCCGCCTCTAAGCATCTTGCTATGAGTTATCTGCCTAATTTGGAAGACATCTGTATTGAGTGTTCTCAAATCATAAAAATCTGTCCACTATATCACAAAATAATGCGATTGGTTGAGCGGATTGGAGATAATTAAATCATTGGGTAAAGGAACAAGTCTCCCCGGTCAGTTGGTGCGAAAAAGATTAGCTTGGAAAGCAATAGAAGCGTACAGTCGCCAGAAGGCACGAGGTGCTTCCAGTGACGCTAATTTCACCAAGTCCTTCAATCATGATTTAAGGTGTAGATTGCTCTTTAGGACGCTCAACTTGCGTGTTGCAGATGTGAATTCCAGTAGTAGGATTGTTTGTGGAATTTGGTTGTACATATAGAAAGTTTACGCTTCGAGCATCGGATGTGTACGGTTGCGTTGATTCTTTGTTATTCACCATTTTGTTATGGGGCATAGCACGTTATCTTTAGTTTTCGATTATCTATTGTCCGGCGGCGCAAGTGAGCACAGAAAAAAAAAGAACAGTAAAGCTGCTTCCCGGTGAGATGTGGTGGTTCGCCGGGTGTGGTGGGCTGCTGGTGGTGATCATAATTAATTGTGATCTATATTATTCCTTCACCATATTCGCCGGGCCGCCATATCTTGGAACAGGTAAACCACTATCCCATTGTGTGATAGGCTCCTACAGCAACCTTGCTGTTGATCTAAATCGGTCCAAATGGGCTATCAAGCATTAATATGAATTCTCTGGTTTGCCCAATGAAAAACTACCATCACACTCTGTGAGTAGCCTCAATAGCATCATCACTGTTGGTATAAACCGGTTGAAATCGGACTTCGGTACTAGTATTTTTTTTATATTTTACAAGACAACTTATCGTTTACCAAAACGAAAACTGCTGCCACCTCATCTTGCTATTCAATATCCCAGTGAGTTCTCTTGGCAGTGCAGAGGTGTTCTCGGCTTCCAATAAAGCAAATATTACGTCAACAAATTCCTACCCTTTCTTTACATGACCTGCATTAAAATGAGGTCAGCGCCGGTGTTGCTAAGTTTTGGATCACCAGTTGTGGCGACCTGATCCAGACTTTATTTATGCCATCACGGATCGCCTCAATGGCCTCTAATGTACACGCCTCTGGGTGATTTGTCACCTGGAGTTGTTATCAAGGACTCGCCTTGTTTAAATCATATTCCAGCTGCCTTTAACAGCTGGGTGAGTTTGTAGGCAAAAAATAAATAAATAGTTTCGCGTGTGCAACGCGGCGACATAGTTTGCATAAACCTTATGTTATGCTTACTAAGCCTTTTTGTTTTCCTGGTGTTTACGCCAGTTGAACGTAAGTTGAGAATGTTTGAGGATAGAAAGAGAAAGAGAGAGCGTGGGTTCATTATTAGGTTTAAGATTAAGTATGGGTTTTCAATAAAGAGAGTCCGATTCTGACCACCGACCCGTCAGGTCGGCTGGTAAGTATTGTCAATAGTCACGTTTTATTTCGGAAGAAATGATGACATCCATCCACGGTTGTAAAACAGAAACCAGTGCCGGACGGCCCGGCGTCGTTACACAGTTTTAACAAATTGAGGATGTATGCTAGTCCCAAGCATCATCTGTTGCTTCTCTGTGTAATAACAGCTGATCTGGCAATAACGGAGTAGCTACATCGGGCGGTCAATCATGCTCATGTTCATGCTCAACATAAATATTATTAACTATAATTCAGCACTTGTGCAACATGTTATTCGTGGTGCTCAATCGAATGCGTTCAAATGCCTCAGCATGTGAGATTTCTAGCTAAAGATTTGAAAACATACCAAACCACAAGAACATGAAATATAGTAAAACATAGTAATTGAAAATGCGCATCAATTTCACGATAATGCCTAAATAGCATCCGACTTTCACCTGATTAATTGCAAAGCTTTTCCATTAAAGCACGATCCCAAATTTAAATCCCATGGTCTCATATCAATCTATCTCTATCGCATTAACCGTGTGTCAATCGTTTCAATCGGGATTAATTATCACCGAAAACGAATAATGACTTCATTAACAGCTCTAATTACCAAAACAAATGGTACTTTCGGAGAACCCAGATTGTGAAATTTGATAATAGCTGGCCTCACAATGCCATTGTCATTGCCATTTCCAACAGGTAAGGAGCCTGAAAAAGCAATCTGTCCACCAGGCAATGCGATAACGTTAAAGTTTCCACGTTATTTTCCAACCACCGCCCCTCTTCTTTCCACCCAGAATGGACACATTAGCTCACTCTCCCGACAGAGAACTGTTGAGCTATATATTTGTGTGTATGTGTGCTGTTAGCTCGCAAACGAATCAGTTAATGGAATAAAAACCTGAATCTGCCATTATGTGCCGCTGGAGATTTATTCCCATTATAAAACGCCAGCTTTCCACCTTTCCTACCGTTGCGTTGGCTAGTAGGCACTTCTGTGTCGTAGAGCAGCCAAACTCACTGAACGTTCTGTTCTTTCCACATCCAACCAGAGAGCGCTCGCCACCATAATACGATGAGCTAGGTGTAACGTGATACCTTCTTCCCCGGAGTGGCCGCTTTCGGAAGCGCACGCCTGGCCGTAAATATAGATTTTTTATACTTATATATTATTTGACCAAAAGCACCAAAGCAGATTATAAATATCGTTTATCTAAACGAAATATTAATGGACTTCTGTTTCGTTCCCGTTTCTTTCATTTTTCCTCTATTGAGCGGGGCGAATTCTCTGGCGATATGTCTACTCTCCTAGATGAGGGCTTTCCCCATGGTTTCAGACACAACAACACCATTTGGTCATATTTTGTCGCCCACCCATGGTCGGTCTTCTTCGTCACTATCATCAGCAGCATCGCACCAACCGTGGCTCAAAACAGATCCGCATCCTTGTGAACCTTGCCATACGGTGCTCAGCTGCTCTCCCTCCCTTTGTGGCCTTTGTGCGATTGTTATTATTATATGGTGAGTTGAATGGAAGTAGCCAGCCATCGTCGGATCGCCTGCGACGGCCATTCACGTTACATGATTTACTTCGACCACCAGTGGAAGCAGTTTTTAAATTTTCAGTTTTCCTGCAGTAAATAGCCACGAAGCGCTGTAAGATTGATAGAACAATTCAAGTGATGTACTTAATGTGTCTTTGGTAATGGTTGGAAATCTAGCATTTTTTTTTTTTAATAAATTTTGGTTCTCTGGGACTGACGTATAGGAGTGCCAATGTTCACCACGTCTGAATTAAAAATTGACAGTTTTTAACTTTTTTTTCCAAGCAATCATTCTACCACCTTCGTCGCTAATCATAGCATGCCTATTTTTTACTATCAAACTTTGACAGCGAAAACAGTTGATTTGCAGAAGCCATGGCTAAAGCAGTAAGAACCCTCCTTTCAATAGTATGTTCTTAGTACCCCTGGACGGATAAATCCGCCATCTTGAAGCACTTTGGATCAATGGGATCCAGCCGATCCGCCATCAACTAGATCATCACCTTGCTAGATGAAGAAAAGGGCATCGAGAGGAAGCCAGGTTCCAGTGTCCGACGGTTCATGCATGAAAGGGAAATCCAGCAGAAGCTGAAGCGCGCAACCGATGAAAAGGTAGTGATTAACATACAACTCTGAAGGACATTGTGCTTAAATATCTTTAAGAAAATTTAGGCAGTAATGGCAATCACCTAACATTAACATTTACCCGTCTTTTTTAACGTTTTTTCAATGATAGTTCGAAATATTTTGCTAGATGTTAAAGAAAAATATTACAGTTCTTACAATCTTGACTGTATACTTAAATTCTAGCAGAGTCTAGTACCTGTGAAAAGAGAGAAGAGAAAAGAAAACAATGTATTAAAGGGTGATACGGTCAAAATTTGGTCAAGGGAAAACGCGTGTAAATCGGTGAAATCGTTTATTTAAAAAATCAAATTAAATTTCTTTTTCAAGTTCAATTAGTATAAAATTCAGGAAAAATATTCAGTTAGGCTTCCGCTTTTCCAAATCCGAATTGCCGGGCCTTACGCTTGACCCCTGCCATCAGATTTTGTACAGCCACTTTGTCCACCTTCTTCGCCGCAGAAAGCCAGTTTGCCTTGAACTGCTGCTCGTCCTTAGCAGTTTTTTTGGTCTTCTTTAGGTTCCGCTTGACAATAGCCCAGTATTTCTCAATTGGGCGGGGCTCTGGCGTGTTGGGAGGGTTCTTGTCCTTGGGAACCACCTGCACGTTGTTGGCGGCGTACCACTCCATGGCCTTTTTACCGTAATGGCAAGATGCCAAATCCGGCCAAAACAATACGGAACAACCGTGTTTCTTCAGGAAAGGCAGCAGACGTTTATTCAAACACTCTTTCACGTAAATTTCTTGGTTGACAGTCCCGGAAGCTATGAAAATGCTGCTTTTCAAGCCACAGGTACAGATGGCTTGCCAAACCAGATATTTCTTTGCGAACTTTGACAGTTTCGTGTGCTTGATAATATCTGCTACCTTTCCCCTTCCTTTTGCCGTATAAAACTCCTGTCCCGGAAGCTGCTTGTAGTCGGCTTTGACGTAGGTTTCGTCGTCCATTACCACGCAGTCAAACTTCGTCAGCATCGTCGTGTACAGCCTCCGGGATCGCGCTTTGGCCGTCGTATTTTGTTTATCATCGCGATTTGGAGTCACTACCTTCTTGTAAGTCGATAGTCCGGCTCGTTTTTTGGCTCGATGCACGGTTGTAGACGATACACCCAGCTTATTTGCGGCATCTCGGAGAGATAGGTTAGGGTTTCGCTTGAAACTACCGGCAACTCTCTTTGTCGTCTCAGCGGCTTCCGGTTTTCGATTTCCCCCCGATCCAGACTTCCTGGCTGTCGACAAACGTTCCCCAAACACTTTAATTACATTTGTAACGGTTGATTTGGCAACTTTTAGCGATTTTGCCAACTTTGCGTGCGAGTAGCTCGGATTTTCGCGATGCGCGAGCAAAATTTTGATACGCTGCTCTTCTTGCTTGGACGGCATTTTGACAACTGAAGAGTGAATTCCAAAATCAAAATAGGAGCAACATTCTACACACACACACCTTCAAAATGAGGGGTGTTCAGGTTTTTTAAATGAAAAATTGAAAAAAAAACGTCAAGTTGTTATTGACCAATTTTTGCCCTTTTCCCCCTTTGATATTTTAAAAATTCTCAAATATTAAAATTTAAAAAATTATTTTTTTTTTTATTTTTGAAATTGTTGAAATTTTTTTAAAAAATTTTGTTGTGGAAATTTTTTTAAAAAATTTTTTGTTAAAAAAAATTAAAAAAAAAAACAAAAAAAAATGTTTTTTTTATATATATTTTTTTTATTTATTATTTTTTTTTTGTTTTGTTTATATATAAGAACCTAACGACTGTTCCAAAAAGTAAAAGCACACCTTATTTTAACGGTCACTATGAATATAATGAAATATTTCAACATTTTTTGGCTGCGTCCTTTTGTTTGCACATTTCTGATTGACAAAGCAACAAAAAAGTGCTCAGTTTTGTGTTTCCTATCCAAATGCGCGGTCTTACTCCGGAAAAACAAAAAAGTATCGTGCACAAATGATGCACTGTGAGCGGACTCTCCTTGAGGAAATTGGCCAAGGAAGAGGGTGTAAGCGTCGGAGCGGTACGATCTGCGATTTGAAAATATAGAGAATAGTGTACGTTTGAAGATGCGCCGAAGAGTGATCGGAAATCCGGTCCTGTTAGTCCGGATATAGATAAAAAGATCAAGGATGCCTACAAGCGAAAACTAGCGACTTCCGTTCGGGATGTTGCGAAAAACTAGGGACTCCGTCGAGTAACGTCATGCGTGCCAAAGAAAGACTTGGCCTAAAAACATACCGGAAGCAGAAAAAACCCAAAAGGAACCCAAAACAGGCCGCGTCCGTGAAACCACGGGCCCGCAAACGCTACGATTCGTTATTGTGTAGAAATTCTGGGTATATAATAATGGACGATGAAACGTATGTGAAACTAGATTACAAAACGCTTCCCGGACCACAATTCTATACTGTAAACGAAGACAAAGACATCCCCGAAACGGAGAAGGCAATTTTTACCGAAAAATTCGGTAAGAAGGTTATGGTTTGGCAGGCAATATGCGAGTGTGGTAAAACATCTAGTCCGTACAGCACAACGGAGACGATGAACACTCAGAAATACGTTAAGGAATGTCTCCAGAAGCGATTTTTGCCAATGATCAGGCAGCATGAAGGTTAAGTAGTGTTTTGGCCTGATATGGCGTCATGTCATTACGCAAAGGACACTTTAGAATGGTACAAAAGTCAAAATGTATGTTTCGTGCCGAAAAACATGAATCCGCCGAACTGCCCGGAGGCACGGCCAATCGAGACTTTTTGGGCTTTAACCAAAGCATAGCTTCGAACATTCATAAAACCAGCGGACGACAACCACAAATTTAAAAAAGATTGGCCAAAAGTGGTCAAAATGGTGGGAAGTACCACTGTGCAGAAACTAATGGGTCATGTTCGAGGAAAAGTTAGGAGTCTTGGCTATGATTAAATATTTTGATTAAACGAGAGTAAAATATCATTTAAAACACAAATACAAATATGATTTGCCAAATAACATTATTAAAACTAAAAACAACATGACTTTTTTGTTATTTTGAAAGTGTGCTTATACTTTCTGTAACAGTCTATACATCGATGTTTTTGAAACATCTTTTAGGTCACACTGAAGCGTAGTCCGACTTTCTGTAAAGAGGTTAATAGTTGTTCCTCCTGCATAAATTACTTCACTGTTAAATTATGATCCATATCCTTTTTAGGGGTGCGCATACTTTATTTTTTTTATAAATATTCTTATTTAATTTTCTTTTAATATTTTTATTTTTTTATTATAAAAAAAATAAAAAATTTGTTGGGGGAAAAAAATAAATGTAAATTTAGTAAAAGAGGAGACGGACAAGAAAAAAAAATAAAAAAAAAAAAAAAAAAGGAAAAAAAAAAAAAAAAAAAAAATTATTTAATTGGGTTGTGTGGGGGGGGGGGGGGGGGGGGGGGGGGGGGGGGGTGGTATCTTTTTGTGGGTCCTTCTTCTTCTTTCAGGAAGCGAGTAATGGCGCAATAACCATAAGCCATTAATGGCTAGCACAAGAGTTAGTGCTCATACAACTACTAACGTTTGTATTTAAAAAAATGGACAAAAATTTCCGATCTTTCATGGGTTTACCTTCACCCACACTAACAAAACTACCCATGCAGCATCAATCATAGTACACCATGAGTCAGCAAAAAAAATTTGACAGCTCTATCAGTCGAACTCTAACCGTGATGGCAAAAACAGTGAAACAACTCCGGTCCGGAGTGTGCGCGTTCAAAGAACGGCACCCCACCGCGTCGAAAACATCGACGTCGAAGACATTTAGCGGCACTTTGTGGACGCCGAATACGCCCGTTCCGGCATCTACAACATCTTGGCATTATTAGACAACAATCAGAGCATCGAAAGAAAGCCCGGTTCCGGACGGCCGACGACCCTGAGCGACAAGAAGCTCCAAAGGATGCTGCAGAGGAAGACCGAGGGAAAAGTGGCTACTTCGCTGCGTGCGCTTGGCCGGGAGGTCGGTTCAACCGGCCAAACAGTGAAAAAGTACCTGGCGAACATGGACATACATGTCAGGAAGCGGAAGTCGCGTCCACTGGTTTCGGAGCTGCTGGCAATGACGCGGCTGTCGGCAATGACAGCGGCTGAATAAGATGGTCCACTCGATTTTCCCGGCGAATCGCAACGTGGCGGTAGTGATGGACGACGAGACCTATTTCACCCTAGATGGCAACAACTGGCAGGGCACTTCGTATTTTACTTCCCCCACGAAGGAAGTGAGCTCCGAGGTGAAGTTCATTTCACACACCAAGTTCGCCAAGAAGGTGCTGCTGTGGCTGACAACAGCGAGAAAGGGATGTCAAAGCCGCTCTTCTTTCGCTCCGGACTGGCCGTGAACGAGGAAATTTATAGTACGAAATGCCTGCCGGAAGTTGCGTCGTTCATCAAGACATATCATAAGGGCGAAGACGCGGTGTTCTGGCCGGATCTGGCGTCGGCCCACTACTCGAAGCGATCGTTGGAGGAGATGGAACGGCTGAATATCGATATGGTACCCAAGTCGGCGAACCCGACCAACGTCCCCCAGCTGCGTCCCATCGAGAATTGCTGGGCCAACCTGAAGCGTAAGATCTACTCCAACAATTTTGATGCAAAAACCGAGGAGGAATTGATAAATAAAACGAAGAAAGAACTCAAAAACATGTCTACACGCTTGTTTTCGTCCGCTATGGCGAATGTTCCGGTTAACTTCCGGAAAGCCGCTCGCAAGGGCGTAGAATTTTTTTGCAAGTAAGCTTAAATAATTACCTTCCATGGGAAATTTATCAAAAACAATTATCTGTCTTAGCTTTTATTATCACCATCCGAAAAAAAGTCTATTTTTTTTAATGCAAACGTTGGGTGGGGTAAAAAGTAAGCTCCTTGACCGCCAAAATGCGATGCGACTGCAAAAAAGGTTGAAATGCCTTGTAGTCCGTTCAGTGCGATGCTGCCCTTAGTTTTGTTTTTACAGCTGATTGTTGTTGACGTGTTTGGCAACATGTTGAACATGGATTAACACGATTTTCGTTCTCTCATAAAACATTATTTTTTGAGAGGCAAAACAGCCAAGGAAATAAAGTTGGATATGTACTATGGGGCAAATGCTTTGTCAGATTACACCAATAAATATTGGTTTCGATAGTTTCGTGGTGGCCGCAACTCCATTACCGATTAAGTCCGTAACGGCAGGCCCTCCGATGCGGTTACAGAGGACAATGTTAAAACGTTCCTGAAATGGTTTTGGCTGACCCAAAAGTAAGGTGCGTGAGCTAGCAAATGCCACAAAGATTAGTACTGAGCGCACACGCCATATTTTGGGCGAGATTCTGCATATGAAAAAGTTATCCGCTGGCTGCCACGCATACTCACTCCTGACCAAAAACACGAACGCGAGAGCACTTCGAAACAGTGTTTAGACTTACTGATGCGGAATCGGAAAGACTTTTGGCGTCAATTGGTAGCTGTTGATGAAACCTGGATCCACTTACACACTAGCGAGCAGAATGAGTGCCCGGCAATGGACTGAAGCCAGCACGAGTGCTACGAAGCGGCCTAGGGAAGCTCAATGGGTCGGGAAGATTTTTGCGTCGGTTTTCTGGGATTGTCATGGCATACTCTTCGTGGACTACCTCGAAAAGAATAAAACCATCAACAGCGATTGAAGGCCGAAATTGCTGCAAAACGGCCTCACATGAAGAGAAAAAAAATTTAGTTTTTGCAACACAATGCACCGGCGTACAAGAGCATCACAACAATGGCTTAAATCAAGGACTTACGGCTCCAACTGTTTCCGCATCTACCGTATTCACCCGATCATCAATCATCAATAAACTCATCAATAAAAAAACCAGCGCACGTGAGGAAATCACTGAGGAGTATTTTGTACACCTTCCGAAAAATTATTTTTTGGACGGAATCAAGAAGTTGGAAAATCGCTGGATTAAGTTTATTGAGCTTAAAGGGGACTACATTAAATAAAATAGAAAACATTTAATTTTTTTTTTTTCATTCCCAAGGAGGTAACTTTTCACCCCACCTAGTAGAAAACGTCTGTGTTCCAGGATACAACTAGGAGACACCTGTGTTCCAGCCCCAAAAAGCGTACAACAAAGGATTGCATTAGCTTTCTTAGCACCATCAAACCCAACGACCTATATACATATAAATATAAATATGCTTTCTCGCCAAGGAAAGCCTCCCGCACATTCCCATCCAACTTCCGACTCCAGATGTCTATGAAGGAGCATGAGTACTCGGCATCTTCTTAAGTAGACATCTAATCACCTGGTCAGGTGTTGTGCAAAGAGATCGATGGATGAAGAGCCTGTCACACCCAAGGTAGCTCTTCTGGCGCTTTCATCGTCTCTACAACAGCCAAGCCAGGATTGTTTACGGTCGGAGAATGCTATGCTATGCTATTGAAGATATAAATTTTGAACTAAATAAATAGTTACAGGACTGATAATAGATGTCAGTATAGAATTTTAATTTGATTGATACTCGCGTAAAAGTGTAAAATATTAGTATTGGTAATCGTCAAAAATGATGACGAATTATTTAAACTAGGCCTTAAATCAAATCGTTCTTTCGGGAAACGCTGCGTTTATTTTAAAAATTGTCAAAATATAAAAACATATTCGAAAGTCAATGTTAATTTTCGATTTATTATTCAAAAGGCTCCCATTTAAATGGTTTAAGCACTGTGGAGGAAACACTTTAAAAATTGAATCAGTCTACTCACCCACAACGTGCATCGCATGTTTATAATCTCCTTGCGAATTCCTTCAACTGGGCGTTGAGACAACAGACGAGCAACGGTGATGATCTGGCGTTTGTCGCTGCCCCTTTCCTCTCCCTCTTCACACCGTTGACCAAATGACCAAGGGATTGAAATTCAATAAAAAGCGTGAAGAAAACATGACACTAAAGCCTTGCTACATAAATTGCTTTCTACATATCGTGTCAACCGTTCCGACGAGGTTACGGAAGAGAGGAAAGGACTTAAACAACAACGCACTGTATGAATCTGAGAGAAAACGCATCAACGACAACATCCGCACGGGTCTATGGACTCTCATCTCTACAAAACATCGTTATCGTCTTCGTCGTCGTCGTCGTCGTCGCCGTCGTTGTCGGCTTGGCCTGAGCTTGAACGCGACAAGCGAGATGTAATCTTCTTATTAATGAAATTAAGATTATTTCATCCACTCCCATGATTCAATTCACAGGAACGTCAGGCCACGGGTGAACAAGTTGCGCCGCCATGCGGAGCCAAATCAGGACGGATTTATGCGTTCGGACGTGCGGTAGCAGGATAGGCGGGTTGGTGATGGCAGCTAGTAGAGAGAGATCGTCCAGACTGGAGGGGATTTGTACTGTTGGTGTTACTTTTGTTGATGCTATTGTTGCCGTGCATATGATGGACAGGCAAAGAGTTGGATCTGAAATTGAATTTTTAATCTGATGCACTTTTTCAGAGGATAAGATTACATGGCTGCAATATAATTGCTACGAGGCCAGATTGAACGTACTTAATTGATAATCGAGTCAACAAATTCTGCGTTCAATAAAAATCATTGCGGGTCGGTTTTCAATTAATTCCTAGGAAAGCTGACTGAACTTCCATTGCTTGTAACTCCCTGTGGAGTTGAGCAAACGAACCATGATTTCCGTAGAAGGTGATTCCATTCAATTGACCCATTCTACGGTGCGTGATTTTACCTCCCTGCTGGTGGTCTTCTCAAGCTTTGATCTGACGATTTCATTCCATACACTATTGCGGCGAACCGAAACCAAACTTCACTGGAGATGACCTTTTTGAACCAACTTTGTCTGCTGCGACGGCGGAGTGATTGATTGCGACGGGGTTCAAAAGTTGCTAACAAGATGCTCCGGGCGATGAAAAGCATTGTAAAAAAGGAAATTTATTCCACTTTTCTGTGCTGCAGCTTCAGCCTCCGAAGATGATGGATGCAAATATAATTGGGCAAATTCTATTTTAATTGAGTTATTTCAAGATGGTAGGAAAACTACAGTCGCAGTCTGACCGAAGCGTATTGAGATACAAGTGGTGAAGTTGGTTAGGTCCAATCGTCGGAAGTTGGTCAGTGCCGTCTGGGGATGTCATTAGGGTTGTTGGCAGTATGAAGCGGCACAATTTTATCTAAAGTACTTGCTATTGAACCGAAATACCTTTGGAAAACAATGCACCTGCTTGGATTTCAGCATTTCAGGGATTTTTAATTCCTAAAGATATTATAATTTTCCTGAAAGGTTGATGGATACACATATTACAGTGTGCTACAAAAAAAATGTCAAAGAACTTTCAAAGTGATATAGTAGACATTGTTTATCTGGTCAAATATAACACATAACCGTGTTCAACATATTTGTAATACCCTAAAAATGTTTATTTATTGTTAGAAAACCGTTTTTCGGTACTTTTTTTCGCTTAAAAATTCCTACACGGGCTTTTTTTAACCGATTTAAAAATTTCCGGCGTTTTTGAATAGTTTTTTATTGTAACTTTCAGGAAAAAAAATACATCCCCGTTTGTTTTGAACGAGAAGGAAACAATGTTTACGTAAAAATCTGAAATGTTGGCCTTCTTTTCGTAACTAGAAAATAAGGAGAATGATTAGTAATTTCCATTTAATTCCAACTACCTTTGTTGCTAATCTTGACAGATACGCGTATTTCGTCTACAATGTGCAGACTTCTTCAGTGTTGTGTACTAATACTCGACTACACGTAGTCCTACACGACACTGAAGAAGTCTGCACATTGTAGACGAAATACGTATCTGTCGAGATAAGCAATAAAGTTAGTTGGAATTAAATTGAAATTACTAATCATTCTCCTTATTTTCTAGTCACAGGTATTCCACTAAACAGCTCACACTCTCCATAATTCTTCTTTTCGTGTTTTTTTTTTCGATTTTGACGCCATTTTTTTGGTACAACTAATTAAAATTGCTTGATTTAAGACACATTTCGTTGCTGTCCCATCAATTTTGAATAAAACTAGGTACATTTCATCTAAAAGTAATGAAAATTGTTAAAGTTACGATGCTTTTCCCAAAAAAAGAAATTCAACATTGTGAGCGCTCCGGAGTAACAGTGTATAAAGGAAGGGAATAAGCACAATGGAAGGTTTCAGAGTTTAAACGAAAAATGGTGAATTCTGGTTTATATTTTTATTGATTTTATAGTTCTTTACATACTATTTCTCTTACTTTTTTAATCTTGTCTCTTCAAATTTGCACTCAAAGTAGAAAGACAGTGAATATTCGGATAAAGGCGGACAATTTTGAAAAAAAAATGCATATGTTCAAAATAGATTTCAGTTAAACATGTTTGCTTGATCTTCACGTTTCAGTGACCAACAGTAGTTAACTATCATCCTAACTTGGTTCTTTCCTGTAAACCGTTTTTCAATCGTTGATACTTCTTGGTGGAATCGTTCACCTTGTTCGTCGCTGAATTGACCGAGACTGTCTGTGAAAAATTCCAAATGAGAATGCAAAAAATGATTATTTATAGACATGTTACATCCCATCTCTCCATAGGCTTTCAAAAATTCATGGACCACCTCAACGTTAGTTGAACTTCTTTCGTTTCCAAGGAAGTTTTAGCTCAAAGAAATAAAACTAAGGGGCTTATTAAGGTTGTCACCTTCACTATCACTTTCACTTCACTTACACATCACCTCACTTTTTTTAGGCTATTACTGGTATCACCGTGATCAAAAATGAACTCCGTGAGGTGGAAGTGATAGTGAAGTGAAAATCGTAGTAGCCCTCAGAAAATCTACGGTTTGCGTCACTTTTTTCGGTGGCGTGGTGATGCCGTGGCAACCATAATAACACCGAGTTCATTCGAATCGTCACCTCGGATGAACTCTTCCATATTTTTTCACTTGGGTAACATTCGTAATAAACCCCCCTTTTTGTTTTCACTTCGTTTTCACCGTGAAGTGAAAACCGTAATAAGCCCCTAAGCCATGCTCGTTTCTCTACTTGGTACAATTTCTTTACAAAATTCTTATCATTCATAAGCTTACGAATCTGCGATCCAACGAAAACGCCTGTAATTCATAATAATCAAAATATTAAAATACATTAAGATGATTTTTTTTTCGAAGAATGTATTGTGTCACTAACGAAACGCGACGCGAGACGCGAGACATAATAAGTGAAATGTATTGTGTTTTGGGAAATTTTTATAAGTACCTTCTTTAATCTTAGAGTCACTTATATGGAGAATACAAGTTTCAGATGTACAAAAGCCTCGCTGTTCTTATCGAGTCGTTTAACAAACTGTTTCATGTACCCCAATTTTGTGTAATGACGGAAAAACGATATCATCAGTCTTCACAAATGGAATATTAAGAACATTCTTATAGCCTATGTAAAACAACATTCTCGGTGGCCAGTTGTTACTTTTGTAATGATTTTTGCCGGACTGTCCCAATCACAAAAATAACATGCATATTTAGTGTAGCTTTCCTGCATTCTAAGTAGAATTGTCAGGATTTTGAGGTCCGAGACAATCTGCCAGTGAAATTTATTGTAATTAATCAATCCCCGCAGTGGGATATATACTTCTTTCGATCATGCCCGTCGCTAATTTCCGAGTATACTTCTATTAAATTTCACAGCCTATTGTTAAACTTAACAGACCTATACCAGCTTCTCTCTTCACATCTTCCGTTCTAGTAAAATTCACTGTTCCGCTACCAGGGTGTTATGTGATGGGAGTGATGAGAAGATATCTCTTCAAAACATTATAATTCGCACTCCACGCTTGGAGAAAAATACTCAATTATAAATGAATACCTCATTGAAAAGCTATTTATTATAATTATATATGTATAATATATAAATATATAATTATATTATTAATGGCATTTTATTGATAATAATTATTCCTTATATTCTGTTATAATATAAAACATAATAGAAAAAAATTTCAACAATTTGTTTTTCGAAAATTTTACATTTTTACGTAAAAGTTTTGTCTTTCTCGTTCAAAACAAACATAGTTGTATTTTTTTTCCAAAAGTTACAGTACAAAACTATCCGAAAACGCCGGAAATGTTGAAATCGGTTGAGAAAAGCCCGTGTACGAATTTTCAATCGCAAAAAAGTACCAAAAATGGTTTTTTAACAATAAATTAACATTTTTAGGTTGTTACAAACATTTCGAACACGGTTTTGTGTTATGTTCGACCAGATAAACAATCTCTACTATGTCACTTCAAAAGTTCTGAATCACTGTTACACTGTGTTATTCATTGACTTACTTTATATTATCTATGGATATAGGGGTGCGTAGTAATCATTTCTGTTTGCATGAGTGTATAATGTCTAATTATAAGTTTGGTTCAAAATTATTGTTTCTTTCACTCACGTTAAGTCCCCTTACTGAAAGTTTATAGGTTAAATCTAGTTTTATGAGTACGAAATAAAAGCTGCAATTATCACATTATGGTGTATCATTTGGGTAAAATTCTTATTGTATAAAGTCCATACCTCAATTCCAAAATCTCTAGGCTTAAGGATTGTTCATTAAAAAAAGTGGACACCTGATTAACAATGGTTTAGGGTTTAAACTTAACAAAAAATTGTGAATTTTTGCTCAGTATGTAAAAACACTGTTTACTCAGGGAGCAAAAATTCTGACACCAGAAAAATCGGAAAAAAGTGAGAAATTTCGAACGAACTTATCAACTTGCAGATTAATTCTGAACAAACGGTTTTCGGAAAAGTTTTCGTTATGAGAATTGGCAAAATACGTGAAGTCTGCAGTGTTCAAGATTGCTAAGAAGTTTAGAGAAACGTGTTCTCTTGAAGATTAAGCGAAATCTTAACGCAAAAAGGGGGCATCGGACCAGACAGGGAGCTGCCAGCAGTACGCCGTTTGAAATCGCATAAACCGTGTTCCGTTCGTCAAATTTCCAAAAAAAAAAAGACATTAGCGTCGGAACTGTGCAGAATATTAAAAAGCGTAACAATATCAGAACCTAAAAGAAGCAGAAAGCACCGAAGAGGACGGATTCACCGAAAGCTTTTTCGAAAATATGGTCACGGAACTTGTGTGACGTTCTCTTCCAATAGCCGAACCGGTGCATTTTGATGGACGACGAGATGCACGAAAAATTGGATACCGGTACACTTCCGGGGCCGCAATTTTTCAACGCTAAGCAGAGGACAGATGTACTTGTGCAATTTGGGAAAAAGGTTTTGGTGTGACAAGCCACATGCTCCTGTGGAAGAGTTCTTCATATTTCACAACGGGCACAATCAACGGGGAAAATTACAGAAAAGAATTCCTCAAAAACCGGCTTCTACCCATCTACCGGAAACATATGGATCCTCTATTAACGCTTCTGCTACGTTGGAGATGCTCAAGCAGGACAAAGTCGATTTTGTCTAAAAATGCCAAAACTCCCCAAACTGCCCTGAATGGCGTCCTAGCGAAAAATAATGGGCAATAATTAAGCGGCATCTTAAGAAAGATGGAAGAGAAGCAAGCTCTCTTGACGGCTTCAAGAAAATTCTGTTTGCAGCACAACGAAAATTTACGAAGAAAGTTTAGCAGAATCTAATGGGAGGAATCAAGCGAAAAGTCCGAGCGTTCTTCAGAAATGAGAAATAAATATTCCAACTCATTCGAATTCGATCATTTTCATTTTTTGGTGATTTTTATTGATATAAAGCAAATTTGTTTGAAAATCAATATTTTCCTTTGAGAATCACGTGTCCACTTTCTTTAAAGAACAGCCCTTAGTTATGTTAGATGTATACTATCTTATGCCTTGTTCAGTTTATAGAGTTATAACATGTTATAACGGTTGTCAAATAATATCAACAAGAAATTCTTCATCAAGATGAATTCTGCAATAATTGTAATGGATATCAAAAAGTGGCCTTATTGTTTTGTCGTATGCGGTGTCTGTAACTTTTAAAGTGGTGAATGAAAAATGATGGATTTAAAGCTGATGAAACTTAGACTACTTCTGTACCACAGCCGAAATTTCAGCTCAATTGGTTCTCGAGTAAATGAAAGGCATAGGGGGCTTGCCATGACCATTTTGTATGAAAATCAGGCTTTGGTCTTATTGTATTGTCCGTCACTGTATGTATGTAATGTACGTAAAAGAATATAATATATGTATTTACAAAACATACCTTACAGCCACTGGATTATTACTGCAAAATTAAACTGGATTATTAGCTTGATTGTTGATTATTGATTATTGATTATTAGCAGAAGCTTGCTCATCAGGATGATGTGCTCGTAGAGTGGGTACTCACGATGAGTGCTCGTACGCAGGGGTGTCGCACGATATTCAGCCTAAGCGACACTTTTGTAGAACTGTACCACATAGTGTTTTATCAGATTATTGAGTGTCGTTTCATCGTAGTATTGCGATCCCCCAACATATATCGTTTTAGATAATCACGAAAACATGAGCATTCTTCATAAGCAAAAGAAGCGTTTGAGCCGCTAAGATGAAGTGTCGACTTTTCCTGCGTGACAAGCTTTTCTAAATTAAACCAGAAACATTGGTGAGATATTTTCAACTCATCTTAAATATTCTTTGATTATATACATGCAACGATGAAAGGTGTCCTTTTAGATTTTGCAAGTGTGAATATTCTTCAAGTATTCATTCAATATATGAATATACTATTGCGAGACTTATTGTGTACGGAGGTGACCTCAAATTCCGATATTCCAGTTAAATTACAACTTCCAAGGATTGCGAAACGTTAATTAACGAATCTGGTCTAATAAAAAAGAAACCTCAAACAAGAACCTACGAGTGAGTATGCCGTACAAAGCTTCCTTTGTAATCTTTCTTTTCACTCTCGCTCATTAGGAGAGTTGAACAACTATGACAACTTTCTGCCCACTGCACTAACCATCGGAACGCTCACGGATATGAAATGAGAATCCTCGCTAGCTTTTATGTTAATAAGCAAACAAACAGACAAAAGACCGAAGAGACGCTGCTGGCCAGATTCAACCCTTCTGCGCTGACTTTTCGAGAAACCGAGTGTGGAGGAAGCCGGGACGATATTTTTTCAAACCATCTCTGAATGTAGCTGTATTTGTACTCTGCCTTCATCATATAAACCTTGCAGAATCCAACAGTTGGTCCACTGCATCACAAAGGGAAGCTAATTCCGATTTCAAATGAAACTCGAACTCGTCCAAAAACTAGGACAAACTTCTCTTGAACATAAAAAAGATAGCACAGTAAAACGTAATACGGAGTAGAAATGGGAATGAGACGATAATAATCCTAAAATTACAGCTAATTAGAAGTAAATTGAAACAGTGGGAAAGTGTGCGCACGAGAGGCGGTAGTTTGTCGTTTCTGTTTGTCTTTATCACCGACAGAGGCATGTCGGGTGGGTGGACTTTCCGCATCCCGAAAAGGGCTGACATGAAGTGGTCCACTGCAGTAATTTTCTCAAGTGTCTATTCTAGCACCATCGTCTGTTGCCGTCCTGTTGGCGGGTAGGCGTTTGGGTAAACGTTCGAATTTCAAGATTGCTCAGGTCATGGGTAAAATTGTAATTTTATGAAATTAAATCCATAGCTAATTAATGAATGAACAACTGTTTGTATCGCAAATGAGCCGGAGCGGTGTATCCGTGGGAGTAATTTGGACACGGTATCAAGCGTATTTACCTAAGTGACACAAAGTCATTAGGCAAAAGTCGACGCGTCAGATTTGATTGATTTGCTGCTTCATTGTGACGATAATTGATTATTCCCAGTAGACGGAACTCGGAGACGGGCTCCGAACGTTTGCTGCATCGATTTCGGGCGACCAGACGACTGGATGTATCTAGGCCAACTTTCTGCGGTCAAATCAATCGATCATTTGAACGTGATTGTGGTGAGGGAGGATGATTCGGTTTCTGAGTAGGCCGTTCGGAATAGATTCTCTTCTCCTTATATTAATGCAAAGTTTGAAATGTAGAAGATTGGATTTATTTATCCTACTGCAAAAGCAGGTATTTTTACGTTGAAACCTCTTAGTTTGGTTTGTAAAAGTCAAGTCAAATACGATTCTGCGAAACAGAGAGTTACTAATATTACAGAAAAAAAAATGAACCGGCAATCGGCAAAGAATAAATGACAAATTAACAGCGACAATTGGAAACTCGGTACATGAAACTGCAGGTTCCTCTCATTTCCAGGTTACGGTTATGCGGTAATGGAACGGATAATCTACGGCGAGCTAAAACCAAGAAACTTCGGAGAATTCAGGAAGTTTGTTTGGCAGGAGAGAGTTTATGGGCTACTGAGAGGCTATTTTCTACAAAATATATGACTGACTTTGACTTTATTACGGTAAGAAGATGGTTTCCAATCAATGCGAAAATCGAAAGCTGAAACAAGGCAACGATGACATGGAAGCCCAGGTAGAATGGGAGGCAATGTACAGACCGATGGCCGGTTCAAACAACCTGTACCGAAAGACATCGGGGAAAGATTCGGATGGCGGCGATAGTATACTTTCTTGCCTCCCACCGGCGACTACCCGTGTAGGGTTAGGCAAGGCTCATATATGCAGGACTCTGCATGTTAAAGCCTCGTACTGCGTCTCGATGAGATTGACGATTTTCTCCGGGACTTCTTTGCGTTTCAGGGTACACCACAAATTTTCGTGATTGAGTCAATCGAAAGCTTTTTCGTGGTAATAGAGCGTCTCTTGGAATTCGTTGACCTTTTCCAGAACGATTTGGAGCGTGACAATATGGTCCATTCAAGATCTTCCGTCACGGGATTCTACCTGCTGCCGCCGAAGAGCCACCTTAGGAACCTTTACTAAGATGCCTTGCCTCCAGTCAGCTGATCTCTCGTGCAAAGATTGTGCCTCGGAGTTGACGCAAGTGATGCACCGCATTCTTGGCGGATCATGCCGACCTTTTTGTTTGTTGGTTGGACATCGTAACTTGAAGGTGTTGTTTTAAGTGCTCAAACAAACGTTTCAGCTGGTCAGTGGTATCGGTTAGTAACTGTCCAGTCGCGTCATTGGCATCTTCGGGTTTATTCTTGCTCCACTCAGGCTCCGTGAGATATTGTAGAGGATGCAGATGTGGAAATTGTTGCGTCTTTCATCCCTTCTTCTGTCAAGAAATCCACCCACGCTCGCTTTTCCCGTAGGCAGCAGCGTTTTACTTCCTTCTATAGAGCGGAATACCGTTAGCGGGACTCGTATTTGGCTATATTGGTTTTCGCCCGCTCTATCGCGGCTTTTGCTTGTCTACGCTCCTCAATCTTCCTCCAGGTTTCATCAGTGATCCATTATTTTCTGTGTGTGCAGCTTACCTAGCTTATTTTCGCTTGCCTCGATAAAAGCATTCTTGATGGCTGTTCACTACTCTTCCACGCTGCCACCTTCCAGGACATCAGCTGCTGGAATGTTCAGTTCTTCAACGAACAATTTTTTCACAGGTGAATCTTCTAGTCGGTGTGTTTTAAACCACCGTCCGAGCCGTTTTTTTCTTCGCTGGGTGCGTGCATACAAATGTGGATCTCGCCGATTGTAAGGTGTCGGCACTGCAACTATTCCGGACATCATGAAGGCTCCGTTTACATTTATGGCTGATGCAGGTGTGGTAGATTTGATTTTCGGTATGTCCATCACGAGAGATCCACGAGACTTTGTGCAATAGTCGATGGGGAATGAGTGAGCTCCTGATCACCATGTCGTTGTTGCCACAAAAGTCTGCACGCAGTTCACCGTTATCGCTCATTTTTCCGAGACCATGACGTCCCATCACATGCTCTTAGTCCGTGTTATCAGAGCGGATCTTCGCATAGGAGTTGCCAGTGTAGATCTTGATATCACCCTTTGGAACTTTATTGACGACGGCATTCAGTTGACTGTAAAAGTTCACCTTGTCCTGTAACTCGGCAGAATCATTCGGCATGCAATATTGGATTATGGTATGGTTTTAAACCAGTCTTCTGAATCTTGCTATGATTATTCTTTCATTAATTGGCTCCGACTTGATTAGCGCAGCTTTTGAGTGGATGCTAAGAAGGAAATCAACTCAAGGGTATCGAAGAGCTTTGCTACCTCGAATATCGGAATATAACAGTCCCGACGCTAATTTATGTTCTCCACAGTTTGACCAACGGACTTCACTTAGCCCAAGGATTTCGTGCTTCAGGCGTCACGCCTCGTTGACGAGTTGTGCCAAGATCTCCTAACCCCATGATGAGGCTGCCATCTTAGCTTCCGGGAAAGAGTATTTCTTATACAGCTGCTAGATGCCAGACAGACGCCGTTTGAGCCTCTATGGTTGATAGCCGCTCGGATTGACGAAATATTTCCTCTGCCGCCGTGCTCTGGTTAACGCGCCAGTGTTCACGAATTAATTATTCTTTATTGCTGAATACTAAAATTTTAGATCGATGCAGCAAATTGCAAGAAATATATCTAATCGGTTGATGCAAAAAATAAAAAAAATTAAACATAACGAGGAATGAAGGATTTTAATAAAAAAAAAATTCAGTATATGATTCAGGAAATAAGCTGTGAATCATATGTTTTCTGTAGTTTTATTTTAATTAATATCGTTCCATTCTGTTGATATTATAGAAAATAACCTAACCATTACGATATAGGACCATATAGGAGAAAATTTAATGATTGGTTTGAGGTTTCATCAATCGACAGTCAAAGATGTATTATTAAAGTCAACAATTCAGTTCACAAGTGCATTGGAATCTAGTTAAAAAGTAAAAACTACTTCATCAATAGTATCATACCCTTAACGTTGACTGATTATACCACTCACGTACAAATACATATTAAGATGATGAGTATTATCCCTAGCAAAGGAAAATAACAAGCTGATATCATATAAGTAACAAGTTCTGTTATCCAAATTATCGTTTTGATTTCCGCTGTTATCGCATCACAAATTTAGTTATCACCATTGGCAAATTTTGTTATCATATGTTATCATTTTGAACACACTATTTTTTATGAACGTTATAAGTTGAATTGTAAAACTATAAATATTTCCAGCATATTTGAACGAGAAATTTTGCTATTAATCAAAATATTTTTTTCAGTTATTAGCATGAGAATTTGATTTAAAATTGATAACATAATTTGAAACTATTTTAATAAATTTGCTTACAATACAGGATTTGCTATCAAATTGTTCGCAGTGATAACAAAATAAATTATTATTATGATATTCAACGAATATTTTTTTGTTATTCATTCTGTTATTTTGGCTGTTTATTCAGCTTCAATGATAACATATTTAGTGATCAAAAAATGCTAACCTGGTATTAGAACTTGTTATCAATTTGGTATAATCCTTTGCTCGGGATAACACGAATCATACATTTTGTAATAATAAACTAAAAAAATTTAAAGAGGGCCATTCCAAGGTTACTTTCACATACAATAAGCCGCGTGTATAAATTTTTAAGATATCTTTTGGATAAGTGTCCTGTAACACACTACCAGAATTGGAAATTTGAGTTTTCCAAACCAGGCACGTATTTTGAATCAGTTGAAAGTAGATTTTTGTAATATATTTATAATCAGATAGATCTCACGCAAGTTCAATAACGTTGCTAAACTACACTTTGGATATGCAACCAGCATTAGGAAAACGAAGCTCACTACGCATTGAATGTGCACCTGACATGCAGCAAAAGGCTATTTTCTTTATTACAGTGGTCTGCTTTTTATTATTAAGAAATGTTGCACTCCACACTCTGCCAATAATCAAAATCCCCCGCTATGGGATGACTCCTAAGACGCATTTTGCGCCATTATACTTGGAGATGTTAGCAGATTTCAATGAAACTTTCTGGACTCTCAGTTTTCAATGAAACTTTCTGGACACGTAGACTTTGTCAATAAAACCACTTTGCATACTTAGTTTTTCCAATATTTATGTAGACTATCTTTTGAGAAGGGCCGAAGTTTTTTTAAAGATATTTTTTTCCAATGAATACAATTGGAAAACGACAAATTGCCACAAAAACAAGTATTGTAAGGGGGACTAAAACCAAATTGATCCAATTTTAGAAAAAAAAGACAACTCACAAAAAATTCAAATTAAGTCCTACACTAGAAAATATCGATTTTAAAATACTTAAGTAGATTTTCAAAATAAAACCCCATACCTTATTTGGATGAAATTTTGTCTCAAGATGGGTAAATATAATTTCTACCAATCGTCTATACATTGCAAGGTAAGCACTGTTAGGGGAAAAAGTTCTTTGAACAATGTTTTTGCTTGCCGAAACGGATAGTTTTTTTCAGTGTTTTTTTTTTCTAAAACTGAACCAGTCAAAGACATAATCATCTCTAAAACCCTTGAAACTCATTTTTTAATGAGCTTTTGTCTAATCTAGAGCCTAAGTTAATTTTTAATCCTCGAGAATTCCATTTGATAGGAGATTATATCTTTGAATAAATATTGTATTGCTCCTTTACATGGATATTCTCCGTTCACACTACAACTTATATTACGTCATAAAGAGTATCTCTAGAAGTCGAAAAACAAGAGACAAGCAGCCTCTAACCGAGTTTCGTGACAATTTCGACGTAGGACTTACGTCTCTATTCCTGTATAGGGGCGCCGTTCTAAAATTTCTGGAATTGACCGCGTTACGCAGGGTTGGAGATTTTGAACGATAGGATCTCCTCTCCGGCCCACAGAAATTTAACGAAAAGTATTTCATTCGAAAGGTAGAATATCAAAGCTGATTCACTGTTACTAACTTAATTCATTACATTTGTTTATACTAATTAAAAAGTACTTAATAGCAAATGTCTGAACGCACAAAGCTATTGGTCGACAATGACATCATAATTGCGCCACACTCTGACTGGTTCACACTGCCACAGTTACCGTGCCAGTGATTATAAAACATGTGGTGACGTCCGACCAACCACCATTCTCGATTCAGATTCTGGAAAGGAAAGGTTGAGGGAAAGACAAAGTCCCGCTCAAACCGCGTCGGATTGCAGTTCCCAGTCGGTAGTATTCACGTCTGCTCAAGAAGGACAACTACGCCGAGCACGTTGGTAGGAAACGCCGCCCGTAACGATAAGTAGACCAGAATCATTCCACTTCACCTGCAGCTGGCCATCCGCAACGACGAGGAGCTGAATAAACTTCTCTCCGGTTTGAGCATTGCACAGGGCGGTGTCCTGCCAAACATCGAGGCCGTCTTGCTTCCAAGAAGACCGAGAAGAAAACTTCAATCGTGAACCATGTTCCCTCCGTAAACGACTAAAATCCATCCTTTTCAGGACGACCAAATCAATTTGCTCAACTAAAGATTATGTTTCATTGAAATGTCTCTTGAGCTCATCGAAATAGTATCCAATATCCCAATTCATCAATTAAGCACGTTGGACAATCAACAAACAAAATATTATCTACGGTGAGTTCGAGCCGAACTGCATGGCAGACCAACCTGGTGTAGAGGATACGTTAGGTTCGTGGTAGTTCCTAGTTGTACATAGTGGACTAGTTGCAGATAGGAGATTAGGTTAGTTGCTGGCGGTGGTAAGCCAATTGCAGCCATTGGTTATGCAGTCGGTTGACCCAGCCAGTGGAGAATGCTTAGCGAGTTTTGTTTCATTTTTGAGTCTTTTCTATGGACTTTTGCAAGGTCTACGCTCCATATTTTTCACTAGTTTGAATTTCACCTATTTCGTGAATAATGGTGATTCTTGTGAATGAGTTTCTTATCAAATTTTAGGGCCATTTCAAGAGTTATAAAGAGTTGACTTCCATAATTTTCGTGGAAAACTAATAGTTAAACCACATACACACTAATAGCGTAGGGGTTCATGATAAACATAAAATATGGTAGAAATTTATTAATTCGATGGATCAATTTCTTCAGACCAACAAGGAGTTCTACGTAATCTTGCAGTTATGTCACTGACATAACTCACCTTTTCGATTTTTCAAAGCAGGTGTAGTTTTAATGGGACGTTGCTTTAAAAAAAAACAAATAGTTTCAGAAGCTTTTCACCAGGAAAATTGTAAGGAGAGGTTAAAGCTATAGGTTTTTGTAGACAACACATGAAATTTGTTTTATTCATATTAGTTTCTCATTAAATCAGTACAAATGAGATTCTTTGAGATTTTGAGATGCTTATCGAAATGTGATTTTGATTCGTTTGTGTACTGTGGATTCAATTTTACATTGATGCTACAAACTTCCTCCGCTCATTTAATTTTAACTATGTCACTTACCTGTTGTTCATAATCATAAATCGATAAACGTGCTTCAGAACCCTAAGTTCATGAATGGTAAATATACGATAAACAAAAAACAGTACGCCTTAGGTTGGCAAGCATCGTTCGAATGTTTTCCCTTTGAAGAATACAGCCAATAAAGCTCAGTATTACCGAAGGGCAGACACTTGACTTCTTTCAGCTAGTATTCCTTTATTTATGATCACGTGATCTTCGCATGAACGCTGAAAAAATGATGTCATCCATGTTTTGAACTGTAATAACTAATGAATCACTGAAATAATAGTTTGAAGAAAAACTAACCTGAAGGCAACGTAATTAAGAATGACATATATGATATTCCTTCGTTTTCAAGTTCCACTTGAATTGTTGGTGCCATTGCAGCAGAAAAATAACAACTAAATTATGCAGCTTAGTAACACCTAGCAACCTCTTGAAAACAACAGTCCCGATGGTAGTTTCGAACACACGCGGAGGCTTCGAAATCAATCGAAATCAGCGACTGGATCAAAATGAGATCAAAATCTTTGCCCAGTTGTCTCATCTCGTCTTAGAATATTACCAATGGACACAAAGTAGGGACATCTTGCAGTTAAGATTCAAAACAACGCTTGCAAAAGAAGCACGGCCAATCGTCCCAGAATCACACAATCCATATTCCGAAAATCAAACTAAAACGCATTGCAAGTAACCAACGTAAGAACCCATCAGCGTGGCAGAAAAGTTTAAGAAAAATCGTCTTATTCCTTGTCGTCTTTAACGTATTCCCGGCGGGTTCAAATGCAAAGCTTCAAACTAATGGCAGCCTGCCATATAGCAGAGCCAAACATGTCGTTATATTTTGCCTAGCTCCCTCACTTCACTGCAGGTGGAAGTTGAAATGAATGGAATAACTTTTTACCGGATAATGGTGCTTAAAATTCTCCAGAGACTTTAGAGTACCATGTTCGTGTGGTATGTTTTCGCCGTGGCATTCGCCAAAGATTTCCATAGTTCCATTCCGAGAGCAACCGACAGACAAGACAGAACGAGCAATGGAACAGACTCAAAAATGGGATAAATTCAACTCAGTCTAAGAAAAAGCAAAGAACTTCTCTCAACTGCTCTCAATTTAGTGTTCTAAACTATTTGTTTTTTGTTCCATAGACATTTATTGAGAGATTGAGACGCCAGTACCATTTTTACAGTAGTATGATTATTATTCCCAGGGAGGTGAAACATTTTCCTAGACCTGACCGAGATTCAAACCTTTACCGACTGACGTAAAAGAAGACCCAATCTACTCACAATATTCAAATAAGATTAATTTGTTTACTGTAACTGTACTTCTTCTGAACTGAGGAAAACCTTTCACACATTTAATTGGTATAAAATGATGAAATTCTATTCATTTTCCTAGCAGACCTTCGATTTGCTAAACCGGGAAGATTTCAACTAAACATTGAGTCCATCTCATCGATCGTGTGGGAAGAAAGTGAAAATAAACTCAGTGTAAATGGATGCGAGATGAAGAAAAATTGCATTTGAGAAACGATGCTGCACGGCGGTGCGGAGTAATGTCACAAATTTATTCAATATCCGAAAACCAACGGCAGAAACGATAGCGGAGTTATCCTCGGCCCCTGCATTCTGCTAAACTGAGAAACTTTTAGATTTTGGCTAGGAAATATTTTCGAGATGACATGTGTTCGTTACGGTTGTCATCGCTGAATTTTATTCTGTCAGAAACTTTGAATCAAATATTGAAAGCTTTCGAACAGTTTACGCATCTGCTGATGCCAGTTCGTGCAACTCCGAAACAATGTTTTGACGTTTGGAGTATGAAGTGTCAAGCAATGATGTTGCCATTTTTGAACATTTAAGTAACCACCCGGATGGATGAAATTGATGTCACATTTTTATATTTTCAAAGCAGTATAGAAGCTTGTCGATTTCATATTACCAAATTTGACGCATTAAGAAACACCGCAGACATTTAAAATTTTGCCTCACGCTTAGGGCATATCTGGCGAGAATTTCATTTGCTTTCCCCGAATCCCCGCGAACAGCTGCTCGAACGACATCGACTCTGCGCGAGGGGGCGAAGAAGCATTCAGTTTTACGTGTTATTAATGATGATCCAAATCCGTTGAAAATTTACAGTCGAATTTCAAACATAATTAATTCCCCACGCCTCGTTCCGGCTAATCGTTTAGCAACTAAACATGACAGACGATTAATTAATTTGTATTCTATCTCGGATACGCAGGCTCGGTTGTACTGTTCGAATTGAAAAAATAAGAAGTTTGCGTTTTTAAAGACGTGGTGGTCGAGATGGGCGTGTGGCTAAATGTATCGGAGGAAACCGCAAGGGGCACAAAATTCCATCGAGGAAGGAAAAAGTAAACTTTGCGCCGCCACATGATTAATCATCGGCCAAAGTGAAAGAAGCACTCGCACGTTGTTGCTTCGCCAGTGACCGCGGCATCACGTAAGGCAAAGTGAGAAACGGACCGCCTCGACCACGCGCCATGATCATCAATTTTGGCGCACACAGCCTCCCGCTATCTTGTGGCACGTTGGCGAATCTGACAGTATCATAATCTGCGAGTGAGAGTTCATTAGGGACGCCTTTTACTGTTTGTTGTTGTTGTTATGTTCTCTTCTACAGATTTCTATTTCCCAGCCTCACCATTGAAACATGATACGGTAAATTGGCCAATTGTTGATTGAGCCCACACGGCAAGTAGAAGCTGTAAGTATTGTAGAAATGAAGTGGATCAAAACCAACATTGGCTCCGATGGATCATATCACAATGACAAATAGCATTGTTGCGTGAATTATGGTTGTATGGAAATGGATGGCCCTAACAATGGAGCTTCAATTATGATTGATTAATTTATCTCAATCAAAAGGTAAATGGAAGTTGGTATGAAACGAGGCGAGGCCACCCGCATTATGGGTCACCAGCTGTATAGTGTTACGACATGAATGGATTTGCTCAGGTGGCATTTTTTTTTTTTAATTAAAAAAATACTGCTATTTATGAACACCCTTGATTAACATACACAACAAAACCATTTCAATATGGTCGTAGCATCTATTCAATTGAAGCTGATTAACAGCTGAAAATTATTTTATTCAGGTTTTAGAAGTTTATTGAATAGAACTGTTTCATGAAAAGTTTTTCAAAGCACAATATTTTTCGTCTCTCTAGGAATTGGATAACCATGAACTTGAAATGTAAAGCGCTTTGAACCTCGAATGGCCAAAACTCGTTATCTACGTGGAGTATACCGAATACAGAACGAGCAATTTTTTTTGAAAACCATGTGCTGGTCGCCTTGTCGCGTTCAAAATTCACTGAGCGTGTGATAAAGTTGAATCAATGGATAAAACAACCATAGACCTTGTGTCTGATACAGACCAACCCGCACACTTGCCACAAGCCTCTATGGAGCTCCTATTCCATTCCTTCCCATTTTTCTAGATTGGTCAAACCTTGTACCCTCAACATTTACTTTTCGGACACCGGACGCACATATGTCTAAGGTTCTAAGCTTCTATTTTTCTTATCACAGTCCATTCTGCAGTGACCAGCAGCCATCTCGGTTTTGTGTTTACAACATTTTTTGCGTTGATCAATCCACCCTTTCCAGGCAAACTTCGGCACACCTAGTTTGGTCGCTTTCTGCAGTATGGACACCGGGACTATAAATGACTGGTAAAAGACTAGACATTGCGTACCATTGGTACTTCCCGTGTCTGCAGGTATGAAATCGACCTCACTTAGTAGCCCTTTGCCTCTTGTTCGGTAGCCCCTATCTCTTTCTTCCCGTGATGCCGACTGGGGTACGAATAACCATAGGAAAGATCGATTAACTAACCCTAGTGGGTCCTTGGTCGTATGCTGACAGAGAAAGGAATAGCTCCTCTATTCGAAGGGTGCAGCCTTTCTAAGCGACTGGTTTCCATGTGAGGGGTGTCTCAAAATAGAGTCTGTTCTCCATGTTAGAGGCAGCTGATCATCATCCTCGTGCCAGCGTGGGATCAGTGCTGTGCACGATGGCCCTCCTGCGAGACAGTGGGTAGGTGCAGGCCCTACAAGCCATTCGTGAAAATCAGAAAATGAAACACATATTGTTGATATGGACCAGACCAATTAGCATAGACCCATGCAACTAAAACTGACTAACGATTGGAACTCGGAAACATACAAAATGAAAATCAAAGGCCGTTTCTTCAATGTCACCATGTCAGCACTTCTCGGATATTATCGGCATCAGGAGCTATCGCGGCGCAAACATCGATTCGGACCAGTACCTGGTTATGAGCAAAATGCTCCGTTATGAACAACATTCGGTACTGACGCCCGCCATGCTACAATCTGGAACGACTGAAGTCGAAACTGAAGAAGTCGCAACTAATTACGCACAAAGCCTAGAAGCAGTGTTGCCGGTTAAGGGAGAGGTGATCGTAGCCCCTCTTGAGGTCTACTGGAGTTAAGTCAAAGCGATCATTAACAACGCAGTAGAAGGTGCCATTGGGTTCCAGCCAATACGGCTCGTGTGGCAAAACGGCTGATAGGAACATATTCAACTTGCTTAAGAACCTCCCAGACGTCGCTAAGAGGCGCATGTTGAACCTGATTAATCAGTTTTTGGAACTCAACATTGCACTGGATGATTGGAGACGGGTGAATGTAATTGCCATTTAAAAGCTTATTAAACCCGCGTATGACCACAACTTCTATCGACCCATCGTGATGTCATCTTGTATTTGAAAGGTGTTGGAGAAAATGATTCATTTTTGTCTGGACGAACAACCTACTTTCATATAAAGAGTGTACGGAATCAAATTGCGACACACACAAATATTCTGCAAAATTCGCCCGTTCAACCAATCATCTTCAAACTTTCAGGGAGTAAAATAAAACATGTTATAAATATTTTCCCATGTTTATTTTATTCAATTTCGATTCCATATGCAAATGCACGAACCATCTTCCTTACACTACTCATAAGGTCCTGTACAACATTTGGACCAACTTTGCGTGGCAATCCATTTTTTCTTCATATCTTCCTCCGATTTTCCTTCCTTAGGATGCTTCCAAAGTGCCTGCTTTATGATGGCCCAGTACTTTTCAATCCAATTTCCGAGGCGTTCGGGGGGTTGAGATGCTTCGGCACGAAATTTACCTCCTTAGCCTTGTACCACTCCAAAACCTCTTTCGAGTAATGGCACGAGGCTAAATCCGGCCAGAAAATCGTGGGCATCGTGTGACCTCAGAAGAGGAAGTAGACGCTCATGGAGGCATTCCTTTGGGTACACCTGCCCATTGACCGTTCCAGTTGTCACGAATGGGGTGCTCCGCTTTCCACACGAGCCAAATCATATATTTTTTGGCAAACTTTGACATCTTCTGCTTTCTAATGTCCTCAGGGACATCAACTTTATGATGAACAGTGAAAAACTGGGGCCCCGGAAGCTGCCGGAAGTCTGCTTTTACATACGTCTCATCATCCATAACGAGCCAATGGACTGGGCGTAGATGTTCGTCAACATCTGGGTGTAGAGCTTCCGTGCACGAGTTTTACCTACCGTATTCTGCCGTTCATCGCGATTGGGTGCCTTTTGGACTTTGTACGTGTGTAGTCCTTCACGTTTTTTCGCATCTTGCACGAAAGTTTTGGTTAGATTCAGTTTCTTCGCCACATCTCGAACTGAACTCTTGAAAGCTTGAACTATCCGCTTGTGATCCTTAACACTATACGGAGATCCATTTTTGCCACTTTTTTCTTTCCGATCGATGGACAAACGTTCGTGGTACCGATTCAAAATACGAGAAACCGTAGAATGTACCATTCCCAGCTTCCTGCTGATGGCACGATGAGAAAGATCCGGATTTTCGAGGAACGTGCGCAAAATTTATTTGCACCGCTGCTGTTCTTCCGACTCCATCTTCGCAACTATTGCACATCTGCAAGTGAAACTTACACAGCGTAATCAACTACACATTGAACTTATTCCACCCAAAATTTCAATAGAAAATACCCAACGGGTAAAAAGTTTCAGCCATTTAAAAGTGGTGAAATATGATTCCGTACAACCTTTACACTAAAGTTTTTTTTACAATGCTTCAATTTTGCTTGCATCTATTACCTTTTCATGCAATGGTCGAAATACAGTTTTTAAAATTTTGAGTATTTACACAAAATATTGTGAATTTTTTTAAAAGCTGCTTAGTTTACTTTTTTTTACCAAATCGAAAAATGTGACTCGAGTTAGGTCGATAATGTGTTCCTTTCTGAAGTTAAAGGGTGTCCACGATGAAATTGCCACACACACAATTGTGTGTGAGTGTGTAAATTGCCACACACAAAATTGATTCGCAAAATTCGAGTTTTCATCCGATTGCCATCAAATTTTCAGGGATTGAGATATAACTATTAAACTTCATTTTACCATTTTACTCGTATTTTATTTACAGTCCATACGCAAATGCCCGCACCTTGGCCTTAACCCCGGCCATAAGATTCTGCACAACCTGTGAATCAACCGTTTTTTGCATGTAAACCCATACTTTCTTCAGTTCCTCGACTGTCTTCACTACCTTAGGTCGTTTAAGAAGGTGCTGCTTCATAATCGCCCAGTACTTCTCGATGGGGCGGAGCTCCGGAGTGTTGGGAGGGTTGACCATTTTCGGCACGAAATTGACCTTATTGTCCGCATACCACTTCAGCACGTACTTGGAGTAGTGGCATGAGGCCAAATCCGGCCAGAAGATTGTTGGGACGTTGTGGGCCTTCAGGAGAGGAAGCAGCCGCTTCTGGAGGCACTCTTTTATGTACACCTGTCCGTTCATCGTGTCCTGGGTCACGAAAGGTGCACTCCGCTTCCCGCACGTGCAGATGGCTTGCCAAACCAGGAATTTCTTCGCAAATTTGGACATCTTCTGAGTGCGGACATGCTCCGGAACGCTGAACTTATCCTTGGCCGTGAAAAACAGGTTGCCGGGGATCTGTTTGAAGTCGGCCTTCACATATGTTTCGTCGTCCATGATGCAGCATTCAACTTTCGTCAGCATGTTGAGGTACAACTTCCTGGCACGGGTTTTGGCGGACTTGTTCTGCTTCTCGTCGCGATTAGGGGCCTTTTGTACGTTGAACGTTCGAAGCCCAGCCTTAGTTTTGGCCTTCTGGACAAAACTTCGGCTTAGGTGCAGCTTCTTAGCCACATCCCGAACGGAGGCGTTCGGATTTCGGTTGAAGGCCCCAACTACGCGGTTGTGATTTTTGGTGTTGTGCGGAATACTTTTTCCTTCACTTCTGGGCTTCCGATCGGTGGTCAACCGTTCCTCGAACCGCTTAATCACTCGCGACACCGTGGAATTCGCGATTCCCAACGTTTTAGCGATGGAACGATGCGAGAGATCCTTGTTCTCGTGATGAATGCGCAAGATTTTATCACGCACGAGCTGTTCTTTTGACTCCATTTCCGCGAGTTTTGATCACAGGACTTTAAAACTTGCAGGATGTAAATAATGCACTATGAACTAAATCCACCTAAATTTTCATTAAATTCTACCAAACGGTTAAAAAGTTAGAGCAATTTCATAGTGTGGCAATTTCATCGTGGACACCCTTTATCGCCGAAAAAGAAAAACCGAGTTAAAAGACCTCAGTGTACTTGATATGGATTCCGTAGGGGTAAGGGAACAAACGACCGCTTTGCGTTGCTTTCCACAGATATTTAGTAGATTTGGCTGAATAATAGCAAATGGCTTCTGTGTTCTTGGATATGAAGAGGGCTTTTGATTCAGTATCTGTTGAAGTTTTTTCAGATAAACTCCACGTTTGTGGTTTTTCTCCATCAATGAATAACTTTTTCTACAATTTGCTGTCGGAGAACCATATGACTATATACTTCCCGGTTTAGCCACATGTCAATTGTCACTCCGGCTCCTCACTAGGTGTGAAGTTATGAATCCCCAGGTGATCGAAAACTTTGAGAAGCTGATTGAGTTGAATCCTGAAACTCATTTCATGGCTGTGTACCTTTTGTACATAACACAGGATGTCAGTACTTCGCCGAATATTCCCAATCATGTTCGCTTCTCCGACTTCAAACATTCGGATCGTTTTGATTTATCCATGAAGCAGGAGCTTCGTGGAATCCCAGAGCATCACCGTCCTATGATGGATTCGGTGATATTTGCTGCAAAGTTTGGCCAAACGAGTTTTCACTAAAACGTTCTTCACTGACGAGTCATTGATTGAGGAGTTTGCTGGCTTTGGTACAAGCTTCTTGTACCGTGTATTTCACTGAATCAGCTGCAATACCCTTTACGCTAGAATTGTTTGCCTCATTAACATCGGATCAATACTATTTTTTCGGAAAGTCTCAGTTCTATGGAAGCTATTCGCTTCTTGAGGCCGGTAAATGTTCTCATGAAAATACAGAAGCTTCTAGGAGCTTTATCTTCGCGTTATTTTGTTATCACCTTTGTATGTGTCCCTTCTCATTGTTCGATTTCAGGCAATGAGAAAGCGAACTCGCGTGCAAAGGTAGGCGCTATGGAAGGCGATATTTATGATCGATAAATCGCCTTCAATGATTTTTTTTCCTATTTTTCATCAACATTCACTCGTCAGCTGGCAGTTTTAATAGAGTAAAAGAGATTTGGGGCGATCTTAAAATTCTATCATCCCAAAGGTGTCGAAATATTGGTTTGGAAGGATGGATATGGGTCGAGATTTGTGTGATATCTCGCCTCATGTCCAGTCATTATTTGTTGAACGCTCATTTATACCGAGTTGCGACAGCAATCTCTGTGAATGTGGACAAGATTACCAGGATGCAGATCACATTATTTGGTCTTGTACTGAGCATCGTGGAGTCAGATCTGATCTCTACGATTTCCTTCGGGCTCGAGGTAGACAACCTAATGTACCGGTTCGAGATATTTTGGCTCTACGTGATCTAGAGTTTATGAAACTCATTTATGAGTATTTCACTAACATTAGCCTTAGATTGTTGTTTGTTTAACCTACACGTTTAGTTTTCATTTTTTATTTCAATGCTTGTGTTTGTGTTATTTTTCTATGAAAATGTTCAGACAAAAAAAGTTCAGTCAGCAGAAGTCAATTAGAATTAAAAATACAAGTGTTTTGCAGATGATAATTTAAACTCCCACCCTTTCTACCCATCCATAAAAGTGTTATTCCCGCTAACCTTGAGACGGCTGCGAGTTATCTTCCCCTATTAACTTTATTTTTAAGATCATTAATTTACCTTGAAATAGAAATATTGGCTCTGTAAAATTGATTCGATTGAGCCTGCACAAAAAATGAAATTGATAAATAAAAATGTTAAAAGTGTTGCCAAGAGAGCAGTGAATCATTAATATCAGGAAGTTATTGCCGATGGAATCAATTATTAATTAACTAACTTGAAGTTCAATTGAAAAGTAGCCTAGGGTAAATTTGTTAAAGGAATGATTTTTCGTAAACACAGTTAGCAAATTTTCCCATAAGTAATTATGCCAAAGGGTATCGAGGATGAAAACAATATGTAAGGTTTTCCTAGAGGAATTCCCATACAATCTTCAAAAGGCCAGTGCAGTATGAGTTTGCAACCAATTGAGATCCCGTTTTGGAGAAAAGTATCTGGAACTGATTTTATATTGATTGGGTAGGGTGGGGATGAATCGATCATTTGAACCACTCTACTATATATATTGATAGCAGCTACACTTGACGCAATTTATACTGAGTTTACATTTAGATGAACAGAAATCCACACCTAGATTCATAACACCAAAAAATAATTCTCAGTTTATTAGAAATGCAGTATAATTATTACCTTTGACCACACTTGAAGCAAGAAACTGATGTTAAAACACTCATAAGTCCATTTTCATGTGTCCTCGTACCTGAAAGAAGAATAAAGGTATGTGCGGTTAGTTTGACATGGTTTAGTTAAATCTACAATATTAAGATATAATCTGTTTCAGCGAACCGCATCCTTGGAAAAAAAAAATTATGTTCTGCATATGATTAAGACCCACAGCCAAGCCCGTTCTGGATGCTTTTGTTTTTACGATGTTTTATTATTATCCCATGGCTAAGTATGGTTTGTATAGTGTGTCGCTCGTTACAATAGTGACAACAGAACCCACCCTGGATTAAAGTGCCATTTTCCCACATACCCACATGCATAAATACAGGCACAAGCTCAACCCAGCTTGTGGCACACCGTGTGGATGTACATGTGCTCATCATCTCATCCAAGCCTCGGAAACAATTTCGCCTGCAGCATAGTGATAAGTCACGTCGAGAACGTGCGCTTTCGCGAATGTCTCCTCAGTACCAGTTAGCACAACTTTCGTGCACACATAACGAACGGATGAGACAAAGTTTTAATCTTGCTCTCATCAGATCCCGCATCCACACATACATATCCACATACATACTCACACATTGGAAGTAGCGGAAAACTAAAAAGAATGCAAAAACCGAAGTCTTTCCCCTTTCGACCCCGTTCAACGAGTACAGGATATTTAGGTATGCTATGGTTGCGAAGTTGGTGAACAGGGCTAACGACACCGGCTGAGAGAACTTTAAGACGATGAGACACTCCACTCGACTTCGAAGCAGCTTTGCAGGCATCTCTTCACAACATTGATTATGTTGTGTTAATGTCTTTCAATTTTCTGTGGTACCACTCACTCCACTGGCTTAGACAACAGAGCTCAATTGAACAGTAGATCAACTTTTAATTTTCACCCGTTACGGAAGGCGCCGTTCTGCGTTGGATGGGAGAGAAACATAATCTGCTCCAACGCAAGAAAGTCGGCGACGAAGACATCGATGCTTTCTCTCACCCAGCACCAGCAGCAGTTAGATGTCTATATATCATCGTGGTAAAGTACACAAATCTACGGATTAAAATAATATAAATATTGACATTCTATTTATACTTCTCTTCCTGGCGGTGGCTCTCTTTTTTCGAGTGTTTGCGCGACTGAAATGTGAATGAGTAGACTTGCATGCCGACAATGAAAAAAAATACAACTTATTTCCAACTGAATTTATTATCCAAATATTGTACTCTGTGAGGTTTCAAAGCTATGTGATAAACTATCAATAAATATTGAAAAACTTAAGACACCGAAAAAGAAAGCCGGCACAAAGCCCTACTCATACCGAGGAATTGGATTTAATCTATTGCCACCGAACTATGTGTGTTTCAAACAAAAATCGGAATTAGCTTCCCCCTTGCCAGAACGACAGTCTGCTTCGACTAGACAGAACGAAACGAGTAAGCCGCATCACGTGTGATCTTCTCCAGCATCGTGTAAAGTTGGTGTTAAATATTGGCCGTGACAACGAATTGATGTGTGTTTACAATTGGACTTAGTTCGCCCGTCACAAACGCACTCATCGGATGCCGCCGGAATGAAGGTGGACGGACAGGCTTGGAAGTGCTGTTTTGTGGCACGTCAAAACAACCGTCTACTGGGGATTTGGGAGTCCAGGTTGACAGGTTCTGGGAGAGCTGAATGTGGGTTCATTGTTTGGGAAGAGTAGTGTCACTAATTTAGAAGAATTATTAAAGAACAAATTGGAGCTGTAGATACACACGGCTGTCGGCTAGAAAATATGAACTGCGAATGAGAGTCGTGTTTTAGAAGGTTTATGATCGAGAAAGACGAGTGTTTTCGAAAATATGTGCAGCTATCTGCAAAATATTTCAAAATTAATATTTTTTTTCAGAGGGGTGATATGACATCTGAGGTTTGCATACTTGTGGACGATTTTGTTCCCAATATCTGAGTGGGAAATTGGAAAATTTATTTATACAACGCATTCGACTCAGTTGAAGGTGTAGAAGAGGTGTGGATTGAATTGATTCACGATAAGTGGATGGCAGGAACTTTGTTGTTGCTTTGAAAGCCATGGGAGTGCCTCGACTGAGAAATAACAATTGTAAAGTTCAAGTGATAGTTGCTACAATATAAAAATAGCTACTATCGAGGCCAATTTTCATCTCTACATCAATTTTTTTGCGGAACAAATCTACAAAACTGCAAAGATCTCACTTGCCTAAAAGATTGTACTCGGAAAAAAATGCAACAGACAAAAATGATCACCAAAAATTCATTTTAGGTCGGATATATTTTTGAAACTATCAGGGAATAAATAAACACATATTAACTATGTTTTTGTAATGTTGGTTTATTCAATCTCCTCTCCTCTGCCCGCACTTTGAACTTAACGCTACCCATCAAATCCTGGGCAACACTTGCACCATTTTTTTTAAATACTTTCATATACTTTTTTTCAAATCCTTGTCGATTTGAAGATTTTCCCTGTCTTTCGGAACTTGTCCTTCATAACCTTCCAGAATTTTTCTATTGGGCAAAGTTCTGGCAAGTTTGGTGCATCCTTTGGCACAAAACCAACATCAAAGGCTTCGTACCACTCCATCGCCGGTTTCATGTAATGGCCAGATCCGCTCAAAACAGAGTGTCACCTTCAGTCGAACGGAGTAAAGGCAGCAGACGCGTCTGCTGGCATGCTTGTTTATATATTTAGCCGTTGAAGGTGCCGGTCGCACCCACAGATCATTTGACATACAAAGTACTTCTTGGCAAATTTGTCGACCTTCTTCATCTAGAACTTCTCGGGAACATCCACGTGGGACTTGCCGATGAAAAACTACAGGCCAGGGATCTGCTTGACGTCCGCTTTAATGTAAGTCTCTTCGTCCATTACGATGCATTTCGTCTGCACCAACCACTCGCGGTACAGCTTCTTGGCACGGGATTTGGCCACCGTATTCAGTTTATCGGTTTGGTTAGGAACCTTCCTTACTTCGAAGACATGAAGTCCGGTCCGCTTTATTGCCTGCTGGACGAACCAGACGGAAGAATTGACCTTCTTGGCCACGTCCCGAATCGAATGATTCGGATTGCGCTTGAAGTAATCCCTCACCTTCCTTGCATTCAAGGGGTCGGTCATCTTCGCTTATTTTCCACTGCCAGTCCGCCGCTGGGTCGTCTTGGTCTCCTTGTACGATTTTACCACACGAGACACGGACTAATTGTCAATTCCCAACTGCTTTGCAATCCACCTGTGGAACTGGCCTGGATTTTCCACGACCACTTCTTGCTGTGAGGCCAGCTCAATAACCCCTTGACAGGTTGTTACGAAATTGCACATGTAAACATTACATTCTAAACCAAAAATCTCATCAATTTTCACACATGCAATAAGAAGTTACACAAACAAGAAAGTGTTGCATTTTTTTTAGAACAATTTTTATTTTAATGACTTGTATGCTGCAATGCAACAAGGATCCCGACCAGCAGGTTACGGTTTTTCCGGTTTTTCGTTACTTTAACTATAGTAAATATTGGCCTCGGCATTGTAAGACTTGTTGTCGATAATCGTCTTGCCGTACAAGAAGGACTTTCTTCGCTAGTTAATTCTAGCCCTGAAAAGTAGCACTCTTCTGAAATCGCTTTCACCAAAGAAAGGGTGGCACTGAGAGACTTATCTTTGGAAGCAACTTAATAAAACGCCAAGGAGCCACACCACATTCATCGACCGACCAACGGAAATGAGGTGGAATCAAAACAACCCCACTGAGTTGTTCATCGACTATTTTTGGACTGATGTACTGTTTCCCATCTCCTAATGTGCTACTGCGATAGTGACCATCGGGTTATCTGTCGGTCAGTATCGTATACGAACATCTCTCACACTCTCTCTGCTCACATTTCCAAACTAGTTTGTTTCAAGTGTAGAGGGTATACATTATTCCAGTTTAACATTCATCATCCTGGCCACTTTGAAATATTTAGTATTTTCAGTATTCTTAATTCTTCTTAGCTTGACAGACTGCACGTATAAATGGTTCCGGGTAAATTTCCAGTGTTCTAAGCGACTTTCAAAGGTGCCCTTCCAGTTTGGTTCAGGAACCGCTTGTTAGCTGCATCCAACAAGAAAGTGTCCTGGTTTGAGGACTTTTTGGCCTGATGGGTGTTCGGGTATTGGCGTAAGCGGTCGAGAATTGAGGCACATCTCGATTTGTACCAACAATGTTAGGTAGTCCTTGCAAGCTACGTTGACGGTACCAACGGTCTTCAGCAAGGGCGTTTTCGCAGTTGTCAGTATTGCTTCCTAGAGAACTCTGAAGTGTGGAATAAATGTCCAGGCAATTTCATTTTCAAAGCAGCACTCAAGGCATGCGAAGCATTTGGAAACGCAGTAGCATTGTTGGAAGCAGTTCAACTACTTTTCATCGGCGAGATACTAAAAATCACTCACTCACTCGATGTGGGTTGTTGAAAAACACACGAACATTATTTTTGTTGGACCACGCTTTCAAACTGCAGCCTTGATATAGAACGGTCCACAATATTCGACACCGCATACAGAAAACGAGCGCGTTGGCGAAACTCGCAATACCGGCACATCATCTGTGCTCTGCTGAACTATAGTGGGCTTGAATCAGAAACAAGTGTGGCTTTTGTGGAAGACGTATTTCACAAGATTTCTGCCGGCCAGAATCCAAAACTTCTGGCGGAGAGTAGCTAGCAGGAGTTGCGGGCCTGCATGCAGTAGCATTCAATGCGAATGTTCAGCGGAAAGAACAAACGGATGTATAATAACGTCGGATAACATGACGTTGCAGATACAACCACTGAGACGAAGTGTACCGTCTTGGATCCAACCGGTCTCAGGCATTTTAGTGATGAAGACTTAGCAACACGTTTACTGTTCCCGAGATCCAAGAGTTCCTCAGCAAACGTTTTGTGCTGTGAAGTCAAAATCGGGCTTGCGCTGAAAAATACGATCATTGCATGCAGAACGTCACGACTCATCGTTGTTTGCCGTAGCTGGCGTAGCACGCGAATCAATCCTCAATAAAACCAGATTGTACAGCATTCCTGACAACAATCTGAATCTTGCGGCTTTCTTCAAATGTTGCCAGTTGGAACTCCTGGTTGGTGATGGTTTCAGGACAGAAATCAGACGTTTGAGCAGCCAAGGTGGACCATACCACCTACGGGAACGGTGCAAAATGTCCCTACGGTTAAGGCCGTGCGAGATATCAGCAGTAAAATTCTCCAAACCTGCGATGTGTTTCCAATGATTGACATCCGTTGTGATTTCAATCAATCCAAAAGAATTCAATGGTTGAAATCTTCAACGAAGCATCTACCTGCTTGTGAAGCTGAGTAGCTAAATGTGCTGCACAGAGCTCAAGTCTTGGTATGGAGTGATGAGTGGACAAAGGAACGACCTTCGATTTGGATGACGACAGATTTACAGATATTCCTTCCGCTGAATCCGTATGAACATAGCAGCAACATGCATTGGCGAAAAAATAGATAGATATTGCAGGCTCCGGAAGCCCACACCAATTGAAGAACACGAATATTAACGAGAATGTGCATAGTAGTGTAAAACACCATCCAGATGGTCTTAAATTTCTGTAGAAGGGGAGTATTCCATTCGCAGAGGACGCTATCACGTTTCAGGGTCCTCCCTTAGCTCAGTTGGTAAAGGCGTAGCTACAAAGCAACACCATGCTGGAGGTGGCTGGGTTCGATTCCCGGTCTGGTCTAGGAATTTTTCGTTAAGGAAAATTTCTCGACTCCCTAAGCATAGGGTATGATTGTTCTTTCCACACAATCACACTTATGCAAAAATGGTACCTGGCATCGAAAGCTCTTGATTAATTACTGTGCAAGTGCATTGATAACACTAAGTTGAGAGCAAGCAATAAGCTAATTGGAAAGCAATAAGCTAATTGCGAAAGCAATAAGCTTGAAACGCTATGAAAGAAGAAGAAGCTATCACGTTTCAACGTCCGCAGTCGTTGCATGAATAGCCACACACTCCAAAATGTCATGTAAATTTCTATCCCCTGAGACCGACACATGCAAGCGTCCTTTAACACAAAAGAATGAGTTGAAAGAGACGAGCAAATTAATTCAATCAAACACAACTTTCGTCGAATTACGTATGTGTCAGTTTAAGGAGACATGATTTTACGCGAAATCTTTCTTTAAGTTCCCCGACTTTTTACAAACATGAATTACGTCTCGTGTAAAATTTATAATGTTTAAGAGTGCACGCCTCACTTGTCATTGGATCCAAAAGTCGCAGTGGATCGAATATTTGGGCGATGTGCGATATCATCTTGCGCTTGGTAAGGATGACAGCAGGGAGAGACATTTCATCCTATAACTATTGCATGTCGGCCGATGGTTCCCAAAGTAGGCTAGGCGTGAAGTTTTTCTGCTCTTCATGCACATCGTGAAGAAGATTACAAGCCAGATCCTCTGGCGGAACATCTGCTACGACTTTCTGAACGATTGACACCCACTATTTAAACCTTAACCCAGTGGGGCGAAGCATATCGGTTATTTCTTGTCGGGGAATAATAGCAGATTCTACGTCCAATGTCCCTGACAGAAGGTTGCCGAAGTGAATCTACCGCAGCTGGATACAAATTCTCGTAGTCCTTCGTGGTCTGCACAAGGGACCTCGTTGCCTAGTATGGAGCCCCTGATGTTCCGTGGATAACGGTCGATCTGCTATCGACCTTCGATAAAGACTTCAGAATCTTCAGTACTGGGTAGACGCAAAATGTTTCACCTGGAAGAATCACGCGTTGTCGTCGTAGTGTACAACTACTCACAACGACTTTCGCCCAAAGAATGGACCGGATCAGATGGAATTGTTTCAATTTCCCAGAATTTCTGTAAGTCAGTGTCTAATGTCACCTGCGGTGGACAGATAAAGGATGGAACGGTCAAAATTTGATCGAATGAAATATGACGTAGTTTTTTTAATCGTGCATTTAAATAACACGAACACCCCTCATTTTGTAGGTAAGGTAAAGGGAAAAGGGTGCTTTGATCAAAATTTGGTCAAACAGTAATGTGTATGAGTCGATCAAAATTTTTATTAATAAGTCAAATTCTTTTTCTTTTTCAAGTTCAGTTAATACAGAATACAGGAAAAATATTCTTCTAACCTTCCTTTTTACCGAATGCGAATTGCCGGGTCTTTCTTTTAACACCTGCCATAAGATTTTGTACAGTCTCCTTGTCCACTTTATTCACCACAGAACGCCAGTATGCCTTGAACTGTTTCTTATTAAGGTTCCGCTTGAAGATGGCCCAATATTATTCGATTGAGCGGAGCTCTGGCGTGTTGGGAGGGTTCTTGTCCTTGGGCACCACTTGAACGTTGTTGGCAGCATACCACTCCATGGTCTTTTTCCGTTATGGCAAGATGCCAAATCCGGCCAAAATAGAACGGAACAATTGTGTCACTTAAGGAAACACAGTAGACGTTTTTGTAGGCACTCGCTCAAGATAAATTTCCTGGTTGACATTTCCGGTCGCAATGTAAACGTTGCTCTTCAAGCCACAGTACCAGATGTTCTTCGCGAACTTCGACAATTTAATGTGCTTGAAACGTTGCTCTTCGGTTGCCGTATAAAATTCCTGTCCAGAAAGCTGTTTAAAGTTTGCCTTGACGTAAGTTTAATTGTCCTGTACCACGCAATCAAACATCGTCAGCATCGTCGTGTTTTGTTTATCGTCACGATTTGGTCAAAGTCACCACTTTCTTGTAAGTCGACAGACAGTCCAGACCGTCGTTTTTTAGCTCTATCCACGGTTGAAGGCGCCACTCCCAGCTTCTTTGCGACATCTCGGACGGAAAGGTTGAGGTTCCACTCGAAACAGCGGACAACTCTTTTTGTCGTCTCTATGGCCTCCGGCTTTCGATTTCCCCCCGATCCAGCTTTCCTGGCTGTCGACAAACGTTCACCGAACACTTTCAATACGTTGGTAACAGTTGATTTAGCCACATTTAACAATTTCGCCAACTTGGCGTGAGAGTAGTTTGGATTTTCGCCATGCACGTGCAAAATTTTGATTCGTTGATTCTCTTCTTTCAACGACATTTTGATAACTGAAGTGCTAATCTCACAATCGAAACACGCATTCATCTTCAAAATGGGGGGTGTGCAAAATTTGTTAATGCACGATGAAAGGAAATGCGTCAAGTTTAAGTCGACCAAATTTTGATCGAAACACCCGGTTTCGTGCAGGGTTTGACCAGGCCTTACGTTGTGAATTATTTTGAGACACGATGCTGACAAACAAAAACAACGGACTACTTTGTCGATGATAATTTATTACCACTGAGAGGCAGCGTGCCAGCTAGGTGGGTACTTTCAACTTATTACAATTACAGAACACCAATAAAACACTACTAAACTATATGGGGCGAGGTGTCCCTTTTATAGGGGACATGAAGTACGGATTAATAGTGCCGTGCGCACCGCATCATTACAATGGTGCTTACATATGGCGCGCCAACAGTGATGTTTCACGCTGCCCATTTGAGCTACAATAATAGCATCAGGTTGTTTGCCTGCTAGTCGCTCTCAGATGGCTGGAAACAATACACGCTCCTGGGAGGACGCGTGTTTGGTGCTATTCCACCAACAGCAAGCACGCTGTGTGCTGTTTGAGATCGAACACACCCTTTATTCGTCGCAATGTTGACTATATTTTTTTGCCATTTTCTATTCAGTTGTCAAAATGGTGTCGAAGTAAGAAGAGCAGCGTATCAAAATTTTGGACGCGCATAGGTAAAATCCAAATTATTCCAACGCCAACTTGCCAAATCACTTAATATTACCAAATCAACTGTGAAGAATGTAACAAAAGTGAACGGATAACGTCTTACGTCTGCCAGGAAGCCGGGATCAGGAGGAAACCGAAACAAGGAAGCCGCAGCAACCGGAAGAATAGTGGCCAGCATTTTCAAACGCAATCCCAACCTTTCCATCAGAGATATCGGAAATGAATTGGGAAAGTGCCACACAACAGTGCAAAGAGCAAAGAAACGAGCTGGACTGTCAACATATAAGGTTACAGTGACACTAAATCGAGATGATAAGCAAAACACAATAGCCAAAGGAAGAGCGCGTAAGTTGTACACGAGTTTGTTGACCAAGTTTGATTGCGTCATGATGGACGATGACACATACGTCAAGGCTGATTTCAAGCAGCTCCCAGGTCAAGAATTTCGTACAGCTACGCTTATTGCCTTTCTTGAAGAAACATAGTTGTTCCTTGCGGTTTTGGCCAGACCTCACTTCTTGCCACTACGGAAAAATGGCTCAGGAATGGTATACCACCAATAGTGTGCAAATCGTACCCAAGCAGAAAAACCCTCCTAACTCACCGGAAGTGCGCCCAATTGAAAATATTGTGCAATCGTAAAGAGAAACCTCAAGAGAACTCAAAAAACAGTTCAAGCCAATTGGCGTTCAGCATAAGGTGGATATAACAGATGATCCTCGGCAAATCTGCACTCCTCCGGTTATACGTGGTCCAGGTTTCGTACACTCGGGCTACTCTGGTAGCGAGGTCAACTATACTGTAAGTTAAAACGAACAAGTATATGTCTGGCCGAAGATATAGATACTACGCCCCTAATCAAACAAATCAACGGTTTCAGTATTTAAATCATCGGTAACATCATCATCAGCAGTAACTCAGACTTCCCCGGTTCAACATGGTCCAGATCTCGTGCAGTTGAGCTACTATGGTAGCGAGGCCAACTAAACTGTCCATGATCTCCACCTTGCCTGCGGCTCCGTGATCCCGTATCCGTGGCATGAGATGATCCTCGGCAAATCTGCACTCCTCCGATTATACGCGGTCCAGGTTTTGCACACTCGGGCTACTCTGGTAGTGAGGTTAACTATACTGTAAGGTAAAACGAACAAGTATATGTCTGGTCGAAGCCAGAGATACTACGCTCCTAATCAAGCAATCCAACGGTTTCAGCATTGATATCTTCAACAACACCATCGTCATCAGCGACTCATACTTCCTCCAGTTCTACGTGGTCCAGGTCTCGTGCAGTCGGGCTACTAGCTGGGTATAGATTATTAATATTATTAACTAAGTAGTTTATAGCTGTCACCGCACTTCCTTAACAGAGCAATTAAGCTCACTGGAAAGTGCATATATTTTAATTACATTTTGAAAAGATTGAAGGTTTTGTGCCTGTCGGAGAAGAGGCTTAAATAATTTTCTTGAGCGCAAGTAGACAATGAACTTTAAAAAGAAATAAAGATTAATTATTTTAATAATAAACTAATCAGTGTACACTAAATCATGTTTGACCAATTTTTGACCGTTCCACCCTTTAGCAAAACTGTGGATTACAGGTAGCCATGCGAGATGCGGGACCAGTGACCGCCCAACCAAATGATGTTTCGACTAATCACGGATGACCTTCTCCGAGATATATCTGCCCGTGCCCGTGTGGAGTTTGGAGTAGGTTGTGCTGCCGATGACAAGGTTATCATTTTCGGGAATACTGAACTGAGGATCTGCTAACTTCACATCTAGCATCTTCCATGCCGAAATATCAATCAGCGTTGTTGGCAGCTCCGATGGCGGCTGCTTTAACGCCAGAAACTGTAATCTCATCGAGATCGTTCGATCTCCCGACTCGATGGTTGTGTTAATGGCAAAGTTGGTCTTCTGTGTAAACAATCCGATGCCTTCGACAGAAACATCCACTGTAGATCGACGACAGAAGAGCTGCTTAGCCAGCGGTTTAGAGATGAAGTTCTACATCGACGCCGAATCTAGAAGAGCTCGAGCCTTGTGCGTACTGCCGTAATCGCCAACCATGTTTAGGTGAACCATTTCCAGGAATGTTGAAGCTAAAAGGTCACGATTTGTGACGTGGATGGAAGCGATTGTTGAATCGATAGCTATTGAAAAACAATTGGGTACTTTTATATTATGAAAATATTATTTGCTATCTTAGTTATTTTTATTTCTGCGAATTCAAGATCGTGTTTTGCCCGAGCATATATAATTTAATTTCAACTTAAAATTAACCAAAATTGAACGACTTATACCAAAAGCATGTCATTCAAATTTTAATGCAAAAATTTGATTGTTGTCCTTCTCTCGAATGAAGTTGATTGAAGCAATATCAAGAGTTACTAGCGTTCAAAACCATTTCACTTTCAGAATAACGCTCTCATTTTTCAAAATTATGAAATGAGACCCCGTATAGAAAAGTGAAACGTTGTTGTGCTTTAACTTCATTTCGAAAGTAACCTTCAACAGCAAAAAACTGGAAGGATACAATGGGAGAACATGCTGTAAGAATATCAAAAAAAAAAACATTATCCCGCAATAGGATGTTTGCCATGAAATCTGTCAAATAAAGACTCAGATGCACGTGGTGAGCTAGATGGTTAGACAATGTGGACTAAGTTCCGGGAGGAACTGGAGACAAGCAACCTGACCTCAACTGAGTGTCATGGCGTAAAAGTTGTGCTAAAAAAAATGTTTTGCGTTCATGGCATTTTCAAAGCAAATTGATGTGGAATGTAATCAGATTCATTAAACACAAAATTGGCGATATTCTTACATAAATCCCATACAAAAAATAATCCGTTTGCGTGAAGTTAATTTGAATAATGCTATAAAAGATTAAATTTAGTGAGACCTTTTACGAGCTAACTAAAGATTATTTCAGTACAGTGGAGCAAACATTCAAACATTTGCCTCAGTAAATGTTATATTTGGTACTCAAAATAACTATGAAAGGAGTTTTCTTTCATAAAACTGTTCACACACGTCATCATGTTCGAAATTTGAAACATTGTGTTCTCAATACGTTTCTCTGAAAAACTAAAAATCTTCTCCATACGTATAATTCAATAGCTTGATAATAATTCAATTTGTTGCGAGGTCACTGTTTGATGAACACCTAAATCTTGGCATTCATTAATTTATTCCGTCAAACAATACATCGTAGTCTACTCCCTAATAACTTCTCTACTATGAGTTTGCAAATTATTGAAATATTTTTTTCTAGCTGTCCAAGGCATATTTATATCAATCATTTCACCATGCTGATTATAAACAGTTATCATCTGATTTAGAATAATTTGTACAATGACCAGTTGAGTTAATGCGTTGCGAAACAATGTCGTGTATGAAGAAAACCATAGCATAATCCCGACGATTTTTCAATATTCGAATGTTGATCAACATACAAGTTGCTTCAATCAATTAGGTATCTTCCTCCGCAAGGCTCATCATACTTCTGGAGCAAGTCAGATCGTAATTCGTTGATCCAGATACACTCCTACAGTAATTGATTGAGAGCTTTCTGTTCATGTCAATATCACTTAATGCATATTTGCAGTCCTAAACAGAATTATTTGTAATGTTGATAATTAAACCGCAAAATATTTATCTGAGCTAAATAATCACATCACAACTTTGCTACACACGTTACAGTGGCCAGTAAGGAGCAGACCGCGGATTGATTGATGGGTTTTCCCACACCCACCTTGTAGCTCTACCTTTCATTAGTTTACTAAAATTACAGGAATAATGAAATCCTTGCCGCCCAAAGCGGGGAAAATATCAACTATGCCATTTAATTTCCCAAATCCAAATTGCATAGTCACAGATAAAAGCATCATCATCTTCTATGCACTCGTCAGCCGCGCCCCTTCTCGCCATCAGCAGTAAGTATTACCCGTTTGATGGCACCATACACTGTTTGCTACTAATGCTGCAGCTGCACAATGGTTTTGAGGGCGTTGCAAATTCGACATACGACAAAACACCGGCAAACATACGTTTCATGACAGGCCAAGGATAAGCGTATGCTTTGTTTAATATCTTTCATCGTAGCTAAATATTTATCAACATTAAATGTTGATAGGAACCAATAAACAACTAACCGTGTCGCGTCGTGTCTCACTCTCTTCTGGCATGGATACAACGCAGAGCCTCATCATCAAATGCATTGTGACCCTCGCGCAGAACAAGCCCAACTCCAAACGGTTCAGACTAATTACACTAACCCAAATTTTCCCGCATATCAGTATTAACGTGAGTAATCATGGGGTCCTGTGTCTGGTCTTCTTCCTTTTCATGGTTTGTTACAATGGACCGAAGCCACCAGCCGACTGACCAGCAGACGTCCCATTCCCATCGTATAACGCTTGGACGTAGGGATAATTGTGGAAATTACGATTGTTTGCAAACTTCGTCCACAGCATGGGATTTGCTTTTCCTGCTTTTCTAATTAAAAATACGACCCAACCCTCTTTCGGTCGGATTTTGGTTTTTATTTATTTGTTGTTGCTGCATATTTCATGGATTCTGTCATTATGAGCTAACTGGCCTACCAATTTCCGGTCCTTTCGACGGAATAAATCCCACCAGACCGGAACTCCAACGCATAGAGACAGGATAATTAACAGCGAAACTTGCAGAATCAACGGATTGGGAGTTTTTTTCATCGCCTCATTAGACGAGATAGAGATGGTTGGTAAGAAAAGGGGATATTTTACGGATCATCGACTGAAACCCATTCACCTCTAATGCGGGTCTTTGTGGTTCTTTGGGAAGCAGAATTTGTTCCAGAAATTTCGCTTATCTGTGAGTAGTAAAAGTCACAAAGCAAGTGCAAACGTTCCAAAATGTGAGAATGCTTCAGTGAGTAACATTTCCGTTAAACCAGAAATCATTTCCTAGTCGTCAGCATGATGCCGAAAATGTCCAACCACCCCGGGCCATCTGTGTCTGATAATGCCGCATACCCTAGCAATTGAATTGGATATCACCATCGTCATTATCATCAAAGCAAATGAAATTCGAGCCGAGCTATCGGATGTCATAAACGCACAGGCTTCCAGCAAAGACAATAATCAAGCACTATCTTGGTGTTTATTAGCATCTCAATCGGATGACAGGCTCCGACACCGGCAATGCTACCGATTGTGAACTAGGATATCACGTTTAATAGCACAAGTTAATAAAAGATTAGTGATATGTGACTGATCATCATAGTAGTCATTGGAAACGGCAGTCGCTTGTTGCTAGAGAGTTCATCTATTTTCGCTCTATCAGTTCTCGTCGATAAGAGAGTTGTGCAGTGATGCAAAATGATTACCATGCGATAGTGATTGAGAGTTTTAGTTTTCCCGGATAACAGAGAAAAAGTAAAGAATAAAGTTAGAAGGATCTCTTTAGCGAATAAAATGAAGAGCTTAAGCAGAAGATACTCATATGTACTTTTTATCCAGTTAGGGTATGTGTTCCTATCCTCATCTCAATTATCCTATGTTCATAGAAAAATCATAAATTATGTATCAATTTGTCAGCGCAAAATAAAATTATTAATTCATATTTATATATGTACTAAGATATGAACAATCGCTTTATAATGCACAAAATGTATGTCCAAGGTTTATTATGGATATGGTTAAAAATTTCATTAATATCTCATAATAAAACTACCAATAAATAGCCCCTCAGCCAGTTGTAATTCTAACAATTCTCTTACCCCTCGTTTGACAGCTTTTTACGAACCGGTTAAATAATAGTTTGAATGAACTTGTTTACATTAGCGAAAATGAACACAAGCAATTCTCGGAAAATGAAGAAGATTCTGCCTGAGAGCCTTAAATCCTCAAATGTTGCAGCGAAAATGGACAATTTGTTTGGGCAAGTAAACAAAAACTGTACTGACCGTATGTATCTGGATAAATGGGTGAAGCACTTCGACGAGCTCAAAATATTTCAGTGGATAAAGCTGGAAAAACTGCCGCAATGGAATACTGTCGCTGAGTGCTTGGAGTATTTGGATACAAAATCTTCATCATTCGATCAAGTGTTGGATATAAAGCTTGCTTCAGATAGAATTGGAACAAAAACAATTGCCTGTATTTCAGTTATTTATTATTGAATTCAAGATCTTTTCTTATACAAATGTAGCGTTTTCTTCATACTTTTAAGAAAAAATACGGATAAAATTATTCGTCACGGTTTCGAAGAAATTCTCGAATTTTTCCTGTAACACGGCTCATTAGGCGGCGCACACCTTCTTCGTCCATCGTTTTAGCTATCTTATTCCACCAGGTCTTCAACTGATTGATGTCTTTGACAACCTTTCCCTTTGCCTTGAGTCTCCTCATCATGATTGCCAAGTATTTCTCAATAGGGCGGAACTGGGGGCAGTTGGGTGGGTTAAGGTTTTTCGGAACAACCTGGACCCCTTTCTCTGCATACCATTCTTGAACGACTTTGCTGTAATGACAGCTTGCCAAATCTGGCCAAAACATTACGAGATGGTCGTGGGATCGAATGAACGGCAAAATTCGTTTTTGGAGACACTCTTTTTGGTATAGTTCCGACGTCATTGTCTTATTTGTAACGAAAACTTTCGTTTTTTTGCCACAGCTGCAAATGAACTGCCAAATCATGAATTTTCGTGCAAATTTGTCGGCAAAAACAAATTTAAATTTGGCTGGAACATCCCCCCGAGCCGTTCCCAAGTAAAATTTTTGACCTGGGATTTGCCCGAAGTCAGCCTTGACATAGGTTTCATCGTCCATCAGAAGACACCCGTCGAACTTGGTCAGCACCTGGTCGTATAGCTTCCGAGCACGGATTTTGGCCACACTATTCTGTTTTATGGTCCGATTTGGCTGTTTGCTAGCTCGATACGACTTGATTCCTTCCCGGAGTCGAGTTCTCCTCACGGTACTATGGGCAGCACCGAATTTTCTGGCCAAATCACAGTCCGACAGATTGGGATTCCTCTTAATCGTCGTCAAAATCTTACCACGCAGTTTCCGGTCGACAGTTCCACTCCGACGATTGGTTTGAGGCTTCCGAATCGTCGTCAATGTTTCCTTATACCGTTTGATAACGCGCCATACGGTATTTCTGGGCAATTTCAGCTGTTTAGCTAGCCTAGATGCAGACCACAATGGATTTTCCAAATAACTGTGCACAATTTTTTCCCTTCTTTCGGCTTCCATGTTGATTGTTTACAAAGTACAGTCAATTTGCGGAATGTCAAAAATACATACGTGAAGCTGACAAAATTCCCGACACGTGGGCGCCAAGAACTTCCAAAACCGTCCACCAGGAGCGCCACAATATGAGCAAAAGTTTGTTTCAATTCTAAATGAAGCAAGCCTTATCATCATTCGAACAAGTGTTTGATATACCGTGGAGTTCAACGGCAATGATGAAGCTTTCAAAAAGCTCCAGCGGACCAGATATTTCCAAACGGTTGTTTCTACTGCTTTTACGGAACTTCTGAAGATCTCTCAATACTTTTTCGCGATTCCAAGTCAGAACGCGAACGTTGAACGTCTATTCAGCTTCATGAAAAGCTATTGGTCAGATGATCGAAACCGTTTACTGCCCCAATTGGTCGAATCACTAATTATGGCAAAATTCAATTACCAGCTGGATTGTGTGCAGTTTTATGAGATGAATCAAAACAATTGTTGGATATTGTCAGTAGCAATGAGAAATACAAGAAGTAGCTGCTTGGTGATCAGTTTTATAAATGTGCTCTTTCGAATTATAACTTCAATCTGAATAGAAGTTTTACCTCTATGATTATAAATATATCACTTCAAATTTATTTCTTTATCCGAACAAGTTATGTCCTCTTTTGTACTATTTTTTCACCTTGATATGTATGTACTCTTTTTAGATTAGTACAATATGGCAACCCTAGTTATGGACAAATCGTTCGATTAAGTTATTCAGTTTACTATGCTCACATTTTCATCCTCGTATGGAATATTACATCCTTCTCATTTCACCCATTATTTATCCTACTGTACTCCACTCTATAAAAAAAAAGGAAAACGAATCCATACTAACACATCGTAGAATCGTCAACGAAAGCAATTAGCAGAAGGGCCAATGAAGCTCATTTATGTTTTGACAAAACATGATGGCTGCACGGCCAATGTACAGCGACCGGCAAATAAACTGCTACATGAGTTCAACAGTATTTATTACGTTGTACACAAAACTGTATTGGACGACCCCTCGTCACTTTGTTTACATTATATCTTGGCTGTCAGTGCATGTATCTTGGCTGTCAGTGGAGTCAGATGTAGTGGATGTAGTGTGTTACCTTTATGATCAAGTGTCATCCGGAAAAATTGATCTCGAACAGAAACGAAGTGCTGTGTTTGTTTTTTTCCGAGTTGGAAAACGGCAGAAGGGCATAGTTCGTGAGCTATCCGATTTACGTGTGTGCAGAAGTTTTGTACACCGTACAGTCAAAAGATACATTGAGACTGGAAGTACCAAAAAACGGCGAACATCGAGCTACTGTGGTGACACCTGCCATGGTGAAGATCGTTAAGAGGCGCCTTAAGAGAAATCATCGATGAAGTGACACTAAATTGGCGGAGGATCTCAACGTATATGATCGAAATCTCCGTCGGATCCTGAAAGATAAAGATCAGAATAAGCCCTACAAGATCCAGAAGGTACAAAACCTTTCGGTGAGGCATAAAAAAGAACTGGTTAAAAAAGCGAAGGCGCTGCTGAAGAGGGCCGCGTAAGGAAGATTGGAGTATATCCGCAGGAGTATATCCGAGTGATTACCGCAGAGAAACTCTTCACCGTACAGTAGTTCGTGAATAAGCAGAACGACAGAGTTTGGTTGCCAGAAAGATCACGAACCCATGCCGACGTACGACCACCAGATGACAGAAACCAGAATCGGTGATGGTTTAGGCCGGAATCAACCGTGATGGCCTCATTCCGCTGGTTTTCGCCCCTAAAGGAGTGAAGATCAACCAAAATATATATTGGGAACTAATTCTACAGAACGTCGTCAAACCGAGGGCACTTTGTCATTTTGGTTCCAGGGATTGGGTTTTCCAACAGAACTCAACACTGGCTCACAAAGCGTAGAAAACCCAACTCTGGATTGCGGAACATTTTCAGGCTAGGAATAGCCGACGAGTTCGCCGGACCTGAACCCTAGGCTGTCTAGAGAATGTTGGAGGCCAATGTCTACTCTAAAAAACACAAAGGTGTGGAATTCCTGAAGTGACATCTGGCAGCAACCTGGAATAAAATACCACGAGAGCACCTGAGAGCCTCGTACGATGTGTTCCTCGATCATATGTGGCGAGTGGCTAGACTCAAGGGCAACAAAGTTTGACCAGTGAATTTTCAAAAAGTGATTCATTTTCAAGTGAAGTTGAATGAATTTGAAATAGAATGTTTTAGGTTTGATCAATTTATCTGTTTGTTACATTGTAGCGCTATATTCAATAATAATTACTCATCATATCATAAATGAATTGACCTAGTAATAGTGACAATAATCATATGAGATCCTAATATTTTCTTAATTTAAAAAACAATTTTATGTCATCGCGTAAACGTCTACTTAAAAGTCGATAAATTTACCATCAAGATAAATGTTCCCAATGACTGTGTGGTTATTTTATTGCAGTTACAATTGAGGTATTGTTGGATTCTTCTCCAAGATAAATCAAATACCTATTAGAACACTATACAACATAGATTGACTTTATTGTTTTCATACGGGAATCCCATCCCAACAAAGATGATTTTGAGTCCACTTCGAGCATCGACTGTGGCCGGATGTGACGATGCTTTGTTGGTCACTATTTTGCTAGGTGAGATAAGACAGTAATTAATAGTTGCCGTATCACCATGGTGTCGTTGTTTTGCTGCAAACTGATTTTTTTTGTCCTTGATTATCGAGATTTTCAGTCTCTGGCTGGTTCATCATCGGTCGTAGTCACTCAATCGCCTCATTGGGTATTCTCGTAATTTGTCCGGGGGGAAATTCGAACTCTTGACTTTGTCGTGAAAGGTATGGATGTATCAAATGTGGATGTGGAATGTGTCGCAATAATTTCGTGTTCACCCTTTAATCAGTAAGCCGGGCTCATCCCTTGTGTTGCAAACTGTTTTGTAACTAGGCAGAGGACTTTATATTTTATTTAGGTTACCTATTGATCGGCGGTGCGAGTGATCGAGTGAGCCCAGAATAAAAAAATATGCTTCCTGGTGTGATGTGGTGGTTCACCGAGGGTGGTGGGCCGGTTTTAGAGATCATAATTAATTATGATCCACATAGCTTCGAATAAGTAAACAACGACTCCATTTTGTAAGTGGTTCCAACAGGATCATCTGAAAGAGGAGCGTGAAGTCAGTTGGTTTCGGTCACCGTGGAGTGCGGTTGGATCCCCGATGCGTTATATTTCAAAGTAAATGTGTAAAAATCGTTAAATAAATGTTCTTAGTTCTTACACCCCACTTCCAAAGGAAAACCATCAGTAGCCGAAATCACTGGTGGATTACCCAGTCCCCTAGCAGTGCTGGTGTCGACAGACAAATGCACTGCACCAATCAAAGGAAGTAAGCCGGCTACCCAACCCAAGCTAAAAAAAATTGGAAATGCTTTATGTTCAGTTAACTTCATTATCAAAGAAATCTGGGGGAGGTAGCTCATCAAATCTTCCGGTCCGCCTCTAAGCAACATGCTTTGAGGTACCAGGTGGGTCACCGCCGATTGTCTGTCAACCTGTCAAATTTGAAAGACGACTGCATTGAGTTATCTCAAATTATTATAATCCATCCACTATAAGACAAAACATTGCGATTGGTTGAGCGGATTGGAGACAATGAACTCATTGGGTACAGGACCAAGTCACCTCCGGTTGGTGCTAAACCGATGAGCTTGGACATCAATAGGAGCATTGAGTTGCCAGAAGGTACGAAATGCATCTAAGGATTCATATTTTTACTAAATCCCTAAATTGTAATTTTTGATGGATTGGCAAGGATTGTTCTTCATAAGTTTCTACTAGATGGATGCGAATATTAGTTGCAGTAGTGAAGTGGTTTGTGGAGTGCAGTTGTTAAAATTGAAAGTTTACGAAAAAATTGTTTGCTTCGATCATCGGCTGCGATTTTGTTCTCGGGGATGGCGCGTTCCGTATCATTTCGGTTATCTATTGTGCTTCGGCGCAAGTTTACCAACTATTATGAATCATAAATGTGATCACATCACTTATCATAGGTAATCCTGATCCACCGAGCCTTACCCTACTAACATAAAAAAAAAACTTCCTTCCTGTGACCTTTGTGGGGATGCAGAGGTAAACACGGTCCCTGAACAGCAAAGGTCACACTAACATTCCTTCCACATTCCCACCTGATTGCAAGGACGTTGCCGGTGCCTTTACTGATTATCAAAGAAATTTAATCACTGAAACGTGTACAGTGGGAATGGTCGGTTACTCCCAGCCCCATTCAGTTGATTTGCAATTTAACAGATTATGATAAATCACGGAGTATACGTGAATACATGATTCTGATCAAACCATTGATACGTGCAGTCAGTCAAGCTAAGCTAAGCTGAGCTAAGTTTACCTTATTGTTATAGAAATGCAAATCATATTCATGCAATTTCATCTTTTTAAAGCTTTAATTCATGCACAATACCATATACCTTCCGATCAAAATAAGTCAAGTTTACCCAATCAACAATTGTCAATATCTGAGTAAACTTTAATAAGATTCTTCCATAGGCACGTTCACTCAAATTTTAGTAAAGGTAAAGGCTGAAATGAGTGATTTTCGACTCTAAAATGAGTAGCTTCAGAATTGCGTGTAGACCCTTTTGCAAAAATGTTGACGTACACGCCAAGAAAAAGGTGCCCAAAACAAAGTAAAAAATAACTCAACATTGAGTTCTGTCAACTAAGGATAATAGTTGGGTGAATTGAAAAACAGATGAAGGTTTTATTCACCCATCTCTTCAGTAATGACAGATATTCTCAAATTTTTTTATTATTTTTTTGTACCATTTTCATATATTTCAATTGACTGGTTTGCTTTTGTCCCGAACTCAAGCCAATTCCTCAATTGGTTTTTTTTTCATATGCGATATGTCATAAAAACTACTTTTATGTAAAAAAAAAACTTTCAAATCAATTCAATCGATCTAAGAAATCAACAATAAGTTCACATTAAAAATCTACCCGACAATGCTTCCAGATCTATCTTGTCAAAAAAAATTTTTTTTAATATAAATGTGAAACATTATTTCTAAAACTACTTTTTTCTTATGTTCGGGACATAAAGCACTGTGACCAGTAATTTGATTATTTGTAGTATATTTCATATTCTTTGTTAAGTGCATGTCGAGTTTCTTCATCAGTATTGAGAAATTTTGAAATATTCGGTGTTGGTACAGCTGTCATTGTTTGTTTTGTTGGCAAGGAATCGAGTTTTTTTAATGTTTCCGCTATTTGAACCCTTTGAAGAATGAGAGCACCTGTATCAGCCAAAATAGGATTTATGGCAAAGAAAAAAAAACAATGACTCCGATACTGACCAGAACCTACATTTATCTACTTCAAACTAAATAACATCACCTCTAGAAAACGATAATTCACACAGATGAAGACAAACAATTTTTTCCTTATTTGACTAGGATATCTAGGGTCTTACTTTGTCAGCAATAAATAAATATGTTCCTTAATTAACGCATCACGAATAGCTGATCAACCAGCGTGACGGATCATTTCTAAACCTAACTCGTTTATATTTTTATTTGAAGTTCAAAACAACTCTAATTTAGGTTGCAGCTACGCAACCATCCCGTTCTTTTCGCACAATGAACGGTTGAGTATGTTTTACTTAATTTTGGTAGAAAATCATAGCGCTCCTCGACGTTGTTGTTGATTGTAATTTTTTTGTTCGTCTGGTCGATTGCGAACGCATTATTGTACATACAGATAAAAATTGCAGTTATAGCGCTGTATTTTTGGCCACCCTGAACTTTTGCGACATGGTTTTGCAGAAGAAAAACATATTTGGAGGCACTGCATTCGAAACCAGCACGTAAATAAAAACATTTTTATTTATCACTCTAAGACAAAACTAAACACAAATTTCGGTTTGAAGTGCAAATTGGACTCGGATATAGAAAGGCAAGAATTACGATAAACAATCAAGTAATCTTCAAGGTAATTGCATCTATGACTCGACTGATTTTGTATCTTTTATTGCTCATTTGACGAGGAAGAATACTTGGAGACGGTTCCAGACGACGCATGTGAAAGTTAAGAAGTGTATTCGTTTTCCCAGCATGATTACCAGCAAGCCGGACCGTCCAAGCGTCAAAAATTCGGGTCCAGTGATTCGGGTAACAAAGGAGGCATTATTCCGGCGATGAATCGTTCTCATTTGGAGCTCATGATGATGAAATTGATCCCGAAAGAAACATCGTGCTCTTTGTGGACGCCAACCAGCGTGATAATTTACCACCAGCACAAGAAACACAAACGCTTGGTTTGGATAACAACTTCAGTACTGATACAAGTGAACCATCACTGTACGTATAAAGTAATGTATTGCACGTCTCAAACTTCTTTTGGTGAGTCCAAATATAATCTCAATCGGGTTGCTAAATGGACAGAATGGTTAGAGAAAGATTGGCATTATGCCAACTGACTTTAGATAACGAATTATGTGAGGATCACAGGGACCATGGTACTGTCCATTATCAAAACCGAACTGAGCCCTTGATATTTTTCTACGTTTACATTATTTAAGGCAAAATTACGACAGCATGTAAAAAACTTCTTCCTGTTGAATGTGCTTTCAGTTCGAGGGTCCAGCTTCATGGAGAATTGCGCATACTGATGAAACGGTGATTGCTATGAAGAACTTTTGTTGCAATTTTAGTTTTGCTTCATCCAGGAACAGGATCGGCTCCGTGCGATAAAGATCTCTAAGCCAATGTCGCATTTGAATTACAAACGTCTTATAGACCTGCTGCCGGGATTTGCGTCGAATGAATCCTTATATTTTCGTTCTTCACGAACCATTCGCAAATTGTAGAGAGAGACTTTCCGTATATTCTGCTCTTTCTTGGATATTTTCAAAAAGTAATACCCATTCAAAGCGTGGTATACAGTATTTGAATTGGCTTGTTTACCTCGAACTTTTTTCAATTATTATATTTTGCATTACAAGACAAATAACCAGTTTATAGCCAATATTTGAGAAATTCCAAACTTCTGTAGCAAAACCATATTTTGACAGCAAGGCAGACAACAGACCAAGGGACTCTAATATCTCAGGTGGTCTATTTTCTTCAGTTGGTAGGGAAGACGGGTGAAGTAGCGGGGTATCAAATGAGATTTAGCAGTGGACCGGAACAGTTAGCAATACTCAATAGTATATCACGCACATAATGACAGTTGTTGATTGCATTTTTGCCTAGGAGTGAGGAGTTAAATATTAATGTTAACGGTATGGGCGTTTGTTTACATACATTAGTTTTGTTTACATACATTAGCACGTGCACTTTTTCCCCGAAATATTGATAAACAAACCTTGCAGCCTAACGCTTCATATCCCAATGGCATAGAACACAGGCCTGGCAGTGGGAACCAATTACCTCTTTTACTCGTTTGTTTTAAAATGGAACTGCAAGTTTGACAGCACAGGCACTGTTACATAGGTGTAAAGGAAACAACTTTAGTATGCCAGACCTGATTTTACTTGATATGGATAGTATTCGTATGCGTTTAAACATGGCTGAAATTCTCATGTACACTATTGAGACAACCTGACATATTAGAATCACCTTACAATAGACGATGATGTGCAGGATCTTCAGGTGAGAAGAAACGTAAATAATTGTCTCTTTTAGTCTCTTATGTTCTTATGTATGATTTAACGTGACGTCACATCGGATCATGCATGTGAACACCGAGAGAACGAAAGAGTCGACTAGTATCTTGCCTCCTCACCTATAGTCCCGCACATCGCGTTTTGACAACATCGACTTTGACAGTAATGTCGGAAGTCAAATCAGTGTTGCTAGTCCGACTAGCGCACTCCGGTTAGTGCTGACACTACAATATTTGCTCGTCGTGGTTCTCTATGCGCGAGACACTCGACTGTTAACATAATCAAAGTTGAAGAAGAATCCTGAATTATTTTATTATAATGATGTTTGCAAATAAAAGTGATCCATTCAACTATTTGTTTGTGTATTTGAATTTTATTTTAACGAAAAAAAAATGAGTATTAGATATATGTATTAAAATAGGCCTATCTCTATATCTAGGCAAATAATACCCAATTTTTTGAATAATTCAGTAGATATGTTTTGCCCACTGGTACTTGAAATACTAACTAACTTATGCTGGTCCAACGTCCTATTAGGACCGCACCTGCGTCACGATATTTCTCCCTAAAACTCGGTTTAGGGCTGCTTGTCTCCAGTTCCTCCTGGTACTTGAAACATTGAGGCTTATTCTGAGAGTTGAAGTGACGTTTGTCACTTGTTGAAGTGAGAAAAATCTCCTGCAGTGACGAGACTCTCCATTTGATTTACCCAGAAGAGTCTAATTGTTCCCATTATTATTTGATATTTTCTTAAACCAAAATTGAGTTTTTATCTCTTGCCTAATTTTAACTTAGAGCACAAAACATGCGAGATGAGTGGAACAAAATATTGTGAACTTTTTACTAACTGTTGAGTTTGAAAACAAGTACAATGTTGATTATATCAAGTGTCCAAAACAACATTGCACACGTCCTGTCGTTTTCCAACTAGCGGAGGACTTGACTTGACCAAAGCTTATCAATCACATGAAAATTCAACAACGAATGCATTGGTGGTCAGACCGAGAACCCAGGATACATTGGTCATACAGTCAACCAAATATAATAGGCCCCTTTAGTAACTAATGTTAATCGAATAAAATGTTCATGGCTACGAACGTGTTCTTCGCTGCCACGAGAGTTTTGTTTAAAATCAAAATAAATCAACGACTGACCCATAATACTAAATGGCAGGGTAATAAAAAATCAAAAAAAAAGGAAAAAAAGCAAAAAAATGGGAACCCCACTTATTGCGGCAAAAAAAAAAAAAAACCAAAAAAAAATAAAAAAAAAAAAAAAAATTTTATTCTTTTAATAAAAAGGGAGAAAACCTCAAAAAAAAACAGCATATAAACACAAAACTCCCCCAAAGGCTGACAAAATTCTTCAAATCTTTCAAATTTTCAATTGAACCAAACCAAGCAATAAAAAATAAAAAAAAAAATAAAAAAATATGTGGTGGGATAAAATTTTATATTGGTTGTGTAATACTAAATGCCCCATAATACTGCACTTGCTCAATTTATAAAATTCCTATTACGTGCCTAGTGGCCGACCAGTATATTATAAATTTAATTTTGTAAGAGGTGTGAGATCACAACTTTGATCGATTAGCTCGGGTTTTAGCATTGAATTACACTTAACACTTATGAGAAGACGTTATAAGGAATAAATATTAGAAAATTATAAGGATAAAAATGCTTATCACTTCACATTTATATGCCCCACACTTCCCTACGAAAACAACTACTATCATGTCAACCTTGCATGCTTTAAATACGATCCAATCAGTGGCTGCTGGAAGAGAACGTGTTCACACTACCCACCAAGATACAAAGATGTGCTATGCAAGCAATGCATAGTTCATTCAACAGTCCTGTCAACAACCCGCCCACCAGCAAAGCGATCCTGCAGAGACAATCAGTAGATATCAGAACAGCAGAAATTGCAATAGCATGGACAACAAAAAACTTTCACTGATTTTATGCAGATTTGCCTTCTTCGTTCAGGTTGCTCCTCGGGTCTTTCAGCCCCGAGAGAGGGTGGAAAAAAGCAATCAGAAGTTAGTTCCCACGGCAAGTTTCCACTCCCCTTGGTTTCTGGAGATCTGGTTCTATCGACAAACGCCAAAAAGTTATCTAGATTTCAAGATTTAATTTTATTCCACCCAGACACATGGACGGACATGGACACAGACGGTAGGTGCTGACGCGATGGGTCAGATAGGAATCCAGGACCCAAGAGTTTTACCCCTGCCAATGCGCTGCTTGGAGATAATTTGATAACTTCCCTCAGTGCAGCTACCCCCAAGCTCCGATTCACGTGGCATATTGGGCAAGCGAGAAGGACAGAGAGGAGTGGAGGTGGAGGAAAGACGAATCTGGCACTGATTTCCCCCTCGAGCTGCTTTGCGAAAGGAAAATAAGCAACAGGGTCATGAAAAGTAATATTCTAGAAGTAATAAAAGAGAGCATCCCAGCAGCAGTTTGGTGAAAGCTGATGTTCCATTAGGGTTGCCAAAGTATTGAGTCTATTTCAGATTTTCGTTACGCAAAGTTGTGCGAATGGCGTGCGAGTTGGTTGCCCTTGGAATTCCGGTTAATGCGCGGATAGTGGTGAGGTGGCATGACCGATGGCACGGACGGGTTGAAGGGTTCGGCAGCATCAAACGCAAGACCGAGGGCGGACAATCTGTGGTGTTTTTTTTTTCTCTCTCTCTTCGGTCTCAACGCGGAGGGATTTGTTTTGTCACATCCATTAGATCTGCAAGGATGAAGGCGGGAATTATAGGCTCGGGGCTGTAATTTTTCACTTTTGCTCACGTGGCGTGTTAGAGGTCGTGTTCTATGGGCGGATCTGTGAAAACGAGCGACTGGAATGGAACCGTCTCCCATGGGATTGATGGACTAATTACGGACGATGGGAGTGATGGGTATTGATTTTTTTATCATCGTACCGTGAATGCATAACGGCGCGTCTTTCCCACAGTTTAAAAATATGTTGTTCCTATGAGGGATATTTTTTTGAGTAAGTGGAACCATGTGCTAAGAATCTTCGAATGCATATTTAATTATTATTTCAATGAGGTGCATCGATACAAACGCGTCAGTACATTCAGTAAAACTGTTTTTTGGATTTTTTTTTTCATTTCAGTGCTACAAACAATCACATGTTAATCGCATAAATTTTGCATCGTTGTAGTAACTTAGATTTGTGCTTCAAAAAAGTGGTAGCGCAAATTGCCCATGATGGCAACTGTTTGTAGATTCTATTATTGGCAAGTCTGAGAAAAAATCATATCAATTGTCTGATTTGGCAATCAAAATTGACAATCGTCACTTTTGAAATTCTCAAGAATTGAAACAAAATCTTTTCTTCACTGAGCCAATAAATATTGCAAACACCACATAATAACCCTGTGATTATCGCTATTAGAACCCTCTGTAACATTTTCTCGATATTCTTATAATTCATTCGCTATGTGCACCAGAATGAATTTCAACAATCATGAAGAAATCAATAGTAAAACCTTATGAAAGTCATTTAGGGTAGAGAACGGCTTCAGCTCTCCGGGACCCTATTCCAAGCACTGGGTAAACCTTCAATGGTCATTTTATGCAGTATGAAGAATCATGCTGTCAAAAATGAACGTCGTAAGTTAGCGATTACCCCGTGCTTGGAAAAGAGTCCTTGGGTTCTGAAGCCGTTCTCTACCCTCTATTTGCATAATTAAGTCATGCGTCGTTATATATGATTTTTATATAAGTGTGCTCTCTTGCGGGATCGGAATTATGATTTCTGGAGCACTTTTCGAATAGGACAAACGAATTGATTATATATGCATTAGCACAAATATAATTGATCATCAAAACATTTTGAGACCCTATTCAAAAAGTACCTATACTTATCATTTAAACTGTTGATGATTAGTACTTTTTACTGAAAAATTTCCTGATGGACCAAGACGTTAGTTTCTCGCAACGGTCGTGTTGGTTGGTTATGTGCTGGTAGAAGAACTTGTGTCGTCGTCTTTTGACACTTAAAAACAGTTTTGCTAAAACATTAGCAATAAGTACAAGCCAGAAAGCGTTGAACGCCTGAAAAAAAAACTTACCGTATGAAAAGAAAAAAATACTTAAATTTCTGATCCCCCATCTGAGAATTGAGTTCCGCAGCTGTTCAGTCGAAGATTCATGAGAAAACAGAGACAATCATCAATCGACGTCTTCCCAGTTGATAATCCCGCAGGGCCACAGTTTGCAAATTCGCTCGTCGAAATTATTATTTACTTTATGGTGGGGAATTGGAAATCTTCTAAAAGAGAGCCTGATCTATAAGATTGTAATCCATCATATTTACAACTGACCTCATATAATTTGCCTGGTTAGATTTTCACATCAAAACTAACGCATATCTTATGAAAAATGAAACCTCTATAAGGTGCTTTATAAGGTGCTTGAATAAATTTCATATAAGTTCACGTTGAACGTGTTCTGGGTGGATTTGAAGATGACCTGGAGGATAATCAACTGATATACCAGTTGATCATGTCAAAAACTTCAAGCAATTCACAAGGATTTTACCGAGCCTTAAGGTAAATAATAGTAACTATCTATATGTAAACTAATCTGTTTTCGTTTCCATGAACAAATATTTCTGCGAAACTTTCAAGATCTACAAGCAGTAGCCGCTCGAGTGAAGCACCCATTCGAAGCCACGTACGTATCAATGTACATTCCCTGTCACATGCCAGCTAAAAAATTTGAAACTGAATTGGAGCGCCTTATTTCTGGATTGCCACCACCGATTGTTCTTATGGGCGATTTCAACTTGCACAGCTCGCTATAGGGAAGTTGTAAAAATGACGCAAAAGGAGCGATCATCGAAAACATTACTGCTCAACATAATCTTACCATTCTCAAAACCGGAGAACACACACGACTGACCCCAGAAGTCACGCAACTTCTGCATTCGACCTTACGTTCACATCGTCTGACATCATGTCAAAACTGCAGTGGCACGTGGACGCCGATAATCGGACGAGTGACCATTTCCCAGTGATCGTCAGTTCACCGATTGCAGCGCCAAAAAAGCGTTATCGAAGGCAATGGATTCATGAACAAGCAGATTGGTTTGAATATGAAAATCTTCTTTTAGAACGCATTGACCGAAATCACGCAAACTCAATGGAGGAACTCAGTGAGCATATCATTTTTGCAGCGGAACATTCCATACCAAGGACGTCTGGAAGGATTGGCAACAGAGCATTACCTTGGTGGAACAGCGAAGTTAAGACAGCAGTGAGGACGAGGCGCAAAAAGCTACGTGCACTCAAACGCTTAAACGATGATGACCCAAATAAACAACAGGCATTGAAGGAGTGTCAATTGGCACGCCACGAATCGAGGAAGATAGTCAAGGAAACCAAAAAGACATCCTGGGACACTTCTGTATCGAGCTTCAACTCACAAACACCCAGGAGGGAAATGGGGGGAAAGGTAAATGCCCTACGGGGGGCCAAAAAACAAATTATGTTTTTAAAAACAGTGGAAAAAAACCCTGGGGATTGTGGAAAATCTCGCGGTTTTTTTGGAATCGGTGTCTAATTACCTGATCTTCTCCATCAACTGATGGAGTTGGTGGGAGACCTCTTAAGGGGAAAAGGTTTTTTAAAAAAGGTTTTGGGGGGGGGGTTTTTTTGGGGGGGAAAAAGGGGGAAACAGGTGCGGGGGGGGGGAAAAAATCGGTTATAAAGGTTAATATTTTTGGAATTTCTTGGTTAGGGGGGAGTAAAGACTGTATTCGATGAAATTTGGACACACGCAATTGTTCGTAACTTTTTAGCGTGTGGGTAAAAATTATTGAAATTTTAACTGAATTTATTTCATTGTGTTGTGTCAATTGTGTAATGAGTTTCGTGAAAATCGGTCGAGTGATTTCAGTGATGGCTTCGAATGAAGAAATAGTGCGCCAACAAATTTTGAGCACTCACTTCAAAACCCAAACGCTTCTCATTGACGGATCGGAAAACAGCTCGGAATCGCACATTCAACCGTATCTCATGTGATCAAAACGTTCAAGGACCGTAAGACAACCAAGCGGAAAATGGTAGTGGCAAAAAACGTGGCACATCAAATCCGGAGAAGGCCAGGATGGTATTGAACCAATTTAAGCGTTATCTCAACATTTCGATCAGGGATGTTGCGAAAAAGGCGAAAGTTTCAGTTTGTTTTGTGCAGAAAACAATGAAACGTTCTGGATTACATGTGTACAAGGTCCAGAAGGCACTGAACCGGAGCGATAAACAGAACTCGGTGGCCAAAACTCGTGCAAGAAAACTGTACAGGGAGTGGCTCACAAAACCGTTCTGCATTGTGATGGACTAAGAGCTACATTAAAGCCGACACCAAACAAATGCCAGGACAGGAACACTACGTCGCCACCTCTAAGTTGGCCGTTCCGGAGAGTGTACGGAAGAAAAAACTGTCGAAATTCGCCAAAAAATGCCTTGTCTGGCAAGCGATCTGCGGATGTGGCAAAATGAGTCAGCCCTTCATCACCTCTGGGACCGTCAACGGACAAATCTACAAGGACGAATGCCTCCAAAAACGACTTCTGCCCTTCTTGAGATCTCACGATGGCCCGACACTGTTTTGGCCGGATTTGGCATCTTGCCACTATGCCCGGCCCGTCTTAGACTGGTACAAAGATAATAATGTAGTTTTTGTACCAAAAGACGTCAACCCTCCAAACACTCCGGAACTTCGCCCAATTGAAAAATTTTGGGCAATCATGAAGGCAAAGCTCGTTGAAACTCCAAAACTGATAGAAAATGAACTTGAACTAAAGAAAGTGTGGTTAAAAGTGAGTAAACAAGTCGGTCCTATCATTGCCCACAATTTGATTAAAGAGGTCAAGGCAAAGGTGCGGGCATTTGGGTTGGGAGAAGAGGTTCAATAAACCAATGATGTCAAAACTTAACCATTTAGTAGTACTTTATTTCCAGAAAGTTTGAAAAGAATCGGCCTCAAAGAAAATTTTTGGTGACCTATATTGTGTGTCCAAATTTCATCGAATACAGTCTTTAGTACAAATATTCAAAATATGCAACCACTCTATAATTTGGCCATACGAGAATCCTCTGGAGCGTTCCGAACGAGTCCTATAGATTCCATCATGGCTGAATCAGGTCAACTTCCTTTTGAGCACATATTGGTCCGTTATGTTATAATTAAGGCCATCCGGATAACAGAAAAAATTAACAAGTTTTTCCCTTCATTGATCATTAATGAAAGCACACCAGGCACAAGTTTTCCTTCAATAGACAGGGCCATGTCTGCTTTCACCAGACTTACAGGCAAATTACTCCCAAAAATCACCTATATTCGGCGACTCGGAGATAGACCATGGGATGCCATGTGTCCAAAGATTGATGGGTGCATAAAATCGCAGTGTACAGTCGGAGACGTCCCAGTCAAAGCACAACAGCTGTTTCTAGCGGCATACACAACAAAATATACTACCTGCAAACACATTTTTACTGACGGATCAGTTACCCAGGTGTACGTTGGATTCGGAATATCATATGAAAACATCAGTAGAAATCTGCCAAAGGAATGTTAAATATTTTCGGCAGAAGCTATGGCAATCCTTTATGCCGTAACTAACTTGTGAATAGACAATGAAGCCGCTGTCATATTTACAGACTCAGCCAGTGTCTTACAAGCACTTCAAAATGGACAATCACGCCACGCGTGGGTTCAAGCAATAGAGGAAGAAATAACAAACAAATCAGTTACATTATGTTAAATACCTGGCCACGTAGCGATTTCGGGAAACGAAAAAGCAGATGCATTAGCAAAAGCGGCCTTGATGGATGAAAATGTCGACGAAGAATATTGTGAAGTACCAAGAGAAGATATCATCCGTAACTGTAAAGCAGATATCCGTGAAGACAGGGAAAGCAAGTGGAGAAATAATACATCTTTCCTGAGGAGCATCAAATCAACAACTTTACAGTGGCCGGACAGACACGCGCGACTGAAAGGAGGGCAATAAGCCGGCTTCGCATAGTTCATACTAGATTAACGTATCAACATTTATTCAACCAAGACAGAAACTGTTGCCAAACATGTGGGGAGCCAATAACTGTACCTAGCATACTCAAAGACTGCAGAGCATACTACGTTCAATGACAAAAATGTAACCTAGGTTCAACAATTGGAGACATTCTAAGACCGAATGAGGAGGAAGAGAAGAAACTCGTTAAGTTTTTAAAAGATACGAAACATATCAATTTATTATAGATAATAATTCGACTTGAAATAAATACAAATTCTGCTTGGGATGAATGACCGCTCAAGCGGTTAAAGTCCTACAAAAAAAATGAGAGAAAAAACAATAAAAAAACAATTTGCTGAAATTAAACCATAAATAATTTTAGAATTATTTACCGGACTACATGTAGCCAACAGATGAGCTTCACTCAGCTGGGTTGGTCTCGGTTACGTCACTCGGACGATCACCTTTAATAAGTAGTATGTGGCTTCTCAGAGAGAAAATCTTCTCTTAGGGGTAATAAATTATCAATAAGTAGGGTACAGTTAAGGAATCTACTTAATAAAGTTTTTTCTAATTGTACCATTGGAAAAGGACAGTTCTGGCAATAATAATTGTGTTAACTAATTCCATCCCAGTTGAAAAGAAACCCGATTTATGACTAGATTAACTAGAATCAGTGGTTCACTAGGGAACAATTGAAATATTAGGGTTATCGTTCATTTATGGTTTTCTATCGCTCTCAGCCTTTAAATCTACAAAAACAGAACATACTACATCACAAAATATTAACAAAACTAAAATAATACTCAAAATGATCCCCAACAAAATGACATTGGATATTGATATTAAAAAAAACACAGGCGATAATGATCATCAACATGACGAATAAAAGAAAACAACTAATGTCTTCCTGGTGGACTACTCCAGCGTAGTGGTTAACATCACGTCAAAGTTTAATTTGTCATTTCAGCACGCATTGGAATCATCTCTGCATTCCAAAAGCATTAAAGATCCTGGAGCAAAATGACATGTATTGGAGGCTCAATTTGCTTTTAAGCATTCCAGCATAACATTTACTTTAAAATTGCTCTTCTGAACTTCATCCACAATATCTCAGCACATTCACAAACACAAATAAAATTTTAAAAAAAATCGTTAATTGAATCTAAGCTTCAAATATAAACATGAAATTTCTTACATTTTGTATCTTTACATTTTTAATTCATCAGTTATGCTCAAAATGTCCACTGTTCCTATAACAACTGTATAACTGGGATTGAGGGGTTAGCCTAATAGCCCAAACACAATGATAACGGAACCTGAAAGGCAACGGCAAACGGAAAAGCCCGATCTGAGTATGCCTGTTTGTCGGAAAGAAAACAGGATAGATCTAAACCGATTCTATTTGGACATATCGAAGTCATTTGCGACAACTGTCAAACTTGCCGTTTGCCGTTCCGTTTCCGTTATCATTGTGTTTGGACGGTACGGCAGTCGCAGGATTTGTTGACTGGACAAGAGTTCGTGGATTCGCTAGTCCGTTGTCATGGAAAGACACGCGGCCTTTTGGCCGTAGTTTTCCAAAAGTCCGCCATCACGTAGGCTATTTTCTCAGGGCAACCGGCTGAAGATAGTCCTGCAGACATAGGTATTCCTTGCACTGATGGTAAGAACCCACCATTACATCACATCACACAACGCCATATCGAAAATATGGTAAACACTACCGCCATCTACCAAACCGACCACGTCTTACTATGAGCATGGACTCATGTGTAAATTATAATTGCTTGAATTCGTCTCTCGTCGTCGTTGCAGTGGCCAAGGAAATGTGTCATATTGAAATTTAAATATATGAAGAAGGTTGGTCTATTTCATAAAGTTGCCTTTTTAGTTCTATTGAGTGAAGATGAATTGATATCTGTCAAAGAATTTATCGGGTAGGTGCAGTCATAGAAATAATGAATATTATGAGTGGTGTAATATGGCTCAATTGTATGTTCCATTTGATGTATTGGTAAACCTTAATTTAAATCCCAAAGTCATAAATACTGACACACTCAAAAGTAAGTGCCTGTGGCTCCATTCACGACAGCTTCTAGAATATATTTGATAACCTCAAATCTAAACCCGTAAAGCATTGCAAAATATCCACTAGGCTGAATACAGGGTTGCTACAACAAATCAGATATATATTTAACGCAGTCAATTCCACGCGTCACGACAAGTTACGAGTTCAAATTCGTTGTCTTGTTGTTTTGTAATAGATTACAAAACGATTACTGTATGTTGCATAATTTGCATAACTGATCAAATTTTAATACTTGTATCAAATCTACTTTAATACTTGTATCAAATTTTAATGCTTGTATCAAAAACACTTTTTCGAATATTAAAAATGCAGTCTTAAAATAAGAATAATGTTGGCAATAGGAAAAAAAAACGAACCGTTTAAGAATCCAACTTTTTCAGTGATACACGGTTACGCAGCATCACACGGAGCTCATTTGCTTACAATTTTCATAAACTTGAATATGGCGACAACTTTTATCATCCTCAACATATTTTTGATTTTGAATGATTTTATTTTAAATGTACACAAGCATTTGGAGATGAAGAAACTAAATGAATCCTACAGAATAAAAATGAGCTGCTTCCTACCACTTCAACCCATGGCTTTCTGTTTCTATTAAGGTTGATTACCGGATCATAATTTTTTTTAATGGTAACTACACTCAGCGAAATAAACATTCGATATTCATATGATAGGGTCTTGTAAATTTAATAGCAGACGCATATTTCTGTTTAACCAGCCGCTCCTTTTATGTGCATCCAAGTAGACTTAAATTTAATTTAAATGTGTGGGTTTCATCGAAAA
>JAHHFK020001632.1:0-105972 GCA_024533555.2 Aedes koreicus
GCAATCGTGAAAACCTTTCATTGTCTAATGCAAAAATCCCAAAAATCAATCAAGAAATGATTGAGTTATTAGCGTTCAGTGTTTCTATTAGCAATTTTTTAAATTTCTATTGGGCATGCAACCATTGCTAGAAGCCAAGCTATTCGCGCTCCGGAATAATATAGAAACCGTTTAAATTTCCGAGCCCTTCTAGGAATTTTACACAACGCTTAAGGTATGTGACGACAAAAAGAAAACTAAAACTATGTAAGCCACCGCTGGCTGCCAATTGCCAAGAATTTAGAACCGAATTTGGAAATTTGTAAGATGAACTCAAACACACTCTTTCACTAGGGAAATTGAATTGGTTGTCCAAAAAAGGACGGATTTTAGATGGTCCACATTCGAATTTAAACCTCCTAAGTTTTTTACAGAAGCAGATTATTAGATCCGTTGCGTCTTAGCAAAAATTAGCTAACAACAGGGATCACACACAAGCACTTTATTTTGCTCTTCATGGTTCCGCCCACCGGCTGGCTACAAATACACCACTGGCTTGGTCAACCGATTACTCCGCACAGCTTGAATATTACCGAACGAATGAATTAATTTGCAAAGGGGTCCCCTTTTTTTTTGGTTCCTGGAACAATCGTTTGGTTCTGGAACTGGGGGGGAAAAAACTTGGGTCAGGTAATTTGGTAGGAAAACCATTTTTTAAGCAATACCTTTTTATTGGGGTTCTTTTCAAGGGTTTCCATGGGGGGGGTTATTTTGGCAGGTGGTGGTTTGGGGGGAAATTGGACCGGTTGTTGGACATTTTGAAATTTTTTTGATTTTTAAGTTTTAATGTTAATTTGTTGGGAGGTCGTGGCGTGTGTTTTTGAGATCGTTGTGACCGGGGGAGGTTACACTGATAGGCAAAATAAAGTGCCCACCTCATCGATTTTTTCAATTTCTCTCATTTACTTGGTTCAAATTAAAGTAAACACACTGTATTTTTTTATTATCTTATTTTTTATATTCTTTTTAAGTTTCACTTATGGAATACTGAAAAACAAAGAGTTTTACTTAAAGAAAAAAAAATCAATTTGTGTTGAAAAAAAAAACAGCGACAAAATAAAGTGCCCACTTCAAAAATCGATATGTTTTCGATAAGTTTCCATTGGAAGACCCCTCGATTGTTTATGTTTTGATATTTTGACATGTTTTGAAGCAAACGGCTCAACCTGGTGCATTTGTATACGTGATTGCATTTGATTCAATTGAAAAAAAAATGGAGAACGCAGTGCTTTCGAAAGCAATTCCCTTGTGTATCCGAAAATTGGTCGTTCGTGATGAGCAAAACGGTGAATCGCACCGGGCTGTTTCAAAAAAGTACAGTAGCAGTAAGGCAGCGGTTGGCAAAATTCTTCTGAAGCTTAAAATGTTTGGATCAGTGGTGGATCGCCCTGGCAGAGGCAGGAAGCGGAAAACGGATGCGAGAACGGACACCAAGATCATGCGCGAAGTCAAGAAGAACCCGAAGGTAACTGTCCGCGAGATCCAGGAAACCCTTCAGTTATCAGTTTCCGGTCGAACTGTTCGTCGCCGTCTCGTAGCACAGGGGTTGAATAGCAAACTTGCCCGGAAGCGCCCATTTATCAGCAAAGCAAACAAAGCCAAACGGCTTAAGTTTGCTAAGGAGCATGCTGATAAGCCCCTAGAGTTCTGGAAAACGGTTCTCTGGACGGACGAATCAAAGTTCGAGCTGTTTAACCGAAAGCGGCGGGTTCGTGTTTGGTGCAGATCGGGAGAGGAGCTTCAGGAGCGCCACATCCAAGGCACGATGAAGCATGGAGGAGGAAATGTGATGGTCTGGGGGTGTTTTTCGTGGGGTGGAGTGGGAAGCATTGTGAAAATCGACGGGATAATGACGGCAGATTCTTACATCAACATCCTGCGAGAAAATCTGGAGGTTTCGCTGATCCAGACGGGCCTTGAAGAGAAGTTCGTATTCCAGCAGGACAACGACCCGAAGCATACTGCCAAGAAGACCAAGTCTTTCTTCCGGTCTTGTCGGATCAAACCGCTGGAATGGCCTCCACAAAGCCCGGACCTCAATCCCATCGAGAATTTGTGGGCGATTCTCGATGCCAGGGTTGACAAAACTGGTGTTACCAATAAAAATAACTATTTTGAAGCCCTGGAGCGCGCCTGGGAAGAGCTAGATCCACAGCACCTAAAGAACCTGGTCGAGAGCACGTCGAAACGCCTGCAGGAGGTCCTGAAGGCCAAAGGAGGACACATCAATTATTGAAATGCTTTTATTTTACTTTAATTTATGTTTTCTGTAGCCTAAATGAAGTGGGCACTTTATTTTGTCGCTGTTTTTTTTCAACACAAATTGATTTTTTTTTCTCTGAGTGAAGCTCCTATTTTTTCAGTATTCCATAAGTGAAACTTAAAAAGAATATAAAAAATAAGATAATAGAAAAAAAAACACTGTGTTTATTTCACTTTGAATCGAGCCAATGAGAGAAAGTGATAAAACGACGATGTTGTGAGCTCTTTTTGCCCCTATGAGTACGCCAAAAAAAACAGCGTGCTCTCTGGGATTGTCTGTTTTAAATGAAAATGTAAAAAGGGAAGAGACGAATAACACACCAAGAAAATGTGTTTAAGGGGTGAACCAATTGAAGGTTCGAACGAATATTCCTTGTTTGGTAGGTGGTGTAGCATCTTCTAAAGGGCGATACGGTCAAAATTTGGTCAATATCAACTTGACGTATTTCTTTCAATTTTGCATTTAAAAAACCTGAACACCCCTCATTTTGAAGGTGTGTGTGTGTAGAATGTTGCTCCTATTTTGATTTTGGAATTCACTCTTCAGTTGTCAAAATACCGTCCAAGCAAGAAGAGCAGCGTATCAAAATGTTGCTCGCGCATCGCGAAAATCCGAGCTACTCGCACGCAAAGTTGGCAAAATCGCTAAAAGTTGCCAAATCGACCAGTTACAAATGTAATTAAAGTGTTTGGGGAACTTTTGTCGACAGCCAGGAAGTCTGGATCGGGGGGGAAATCGAAAACCTGAAGCCGCTGAGACGACAAAGAAAGTTGCCGGTACTTTCAAGCGAAACCCTAACCTATCTCTCCGAGATGCCGCAAATAAGCTGGGTGTATCGTCTACAACCGTGCATCGAGCCAAAAAAACGAGCCGGACTATCGACTTACAAGAAGGTAGTGACTCCAAATCGCGATGATAAACAAAATACGACGGCCAAAGCGCGATCCCGGAGGCTGTACACGACGATGCAGACGAAGTTTGACTGCGTGGTAATGGACGACGAAACCTACGTCAAAGCCGACTACAAGCAGCTTCCGGGACAGGAGTTTTATACGGCAAAAGGAAGGGGAAAGGTAGCAGATATTTTCAAGCACACGAAACTGTCAAAGTTCGCAAAGAAATATCTGGTTTGGCAAGCCATCTGTACCTGTGGCTTGAAAAGCAGCATTTTCATAGCTTCCAGGACTGTCAACCAAGAAATTTACGTAAAAGAGTGTTTGAATAAACGTCTGATGCCTTTCCTGAAGAAACACGGTTGTTCCGTTCTGTTTTGGCCGGATTTGGCATCTTGCCATTACGGTAAAAAGGCCATGGAGTGGTACGCCGCCAACAACGTGCAGGTGGTTCCCAAGGACAAGAACCCTCCCAACACGCCAGAGCTCCGCCCAATTGGAGAAATACTGGGCTATTGTCAAGCGGAACCTTAAAAGAGAAGACCAAAAAAACTGCTAAGGACGAGCAGCAGTTCAAGGCAAACTGGCTTTCTGCGGCCCGGCGAAGGCCCGGCAATTCGGATTTGGAAAAGCGGAAGCCTAACTGAATATTTTTCCTGAATTTTATACTAATTGAACATGAAAAAGAAATTTAATTTGATTTTTTTAAATAAACGATTTCACGTTTATGGTTCCGATTGACGATTTTAATCATCTAGTTCGCTTTATGAATACAATTTCAAAAGGTAATTCAAATGTAGGTCGAATAGAAGTGGAGATAGATCTATTACATATTTACTTTTTGAAATTTTTCCGTGATTTACATCTAAAAAATCACTAAATTGTTTATGTTTTATAGATAATTCAAGAAAAGTTTGGAGAAAAATTAACGCTCTCTTTAAATTTATAACATTGTTTTTAGTTAACTACTCTTTTCAGCTAAAAATGTATTGAACAAACTGGTGCTTTGTATGTTGGTCACTTTATCAATTCCCAGATTTACAGGAACATCCCAGCCTATAGAAATATACCATAGAATATCACTTGTTTGGACATCGTTCGTATTATATACAGCCCAAAGCACGCTAGAAAACACAACACATCTTGAACTCATGAATATCGATGGTGAAGGAACTGCAGATTCTTAAAAACAATGCTGAGATGTAATTCATTTAAATATTGGCTTACACTGCGCTCTGTTTGCTGACATATAAATAAGCGAGAACCTTCAATTATGAACTGGCTGGATCGTCAATAGGCCGAGTGAGTCATGTGAAGGATCTCGAGGTGATTTTGGATACACAACTAAACTATAAGCAACATGTCTCATACGTCGTTGCTAAAGCATCAAGAGTGCTGGGACTCGTCTTTAGAATAGCCAAAACATTTTCCGACGTTTATTGTTTAAAATCGCTCTACAGCTCTCTTGTGAGGTCCACGCTGGAGTACTGTTCTGCCGTTTGGAGCCCTTATCACAACAACGGTGCGGAACGAATTGAATCGGTTCAACTTCGCTTTCTTCGTTTCGCTCTCCGAAGACTACCTTGGAGGGATCGGTTCCGATTGCCCAGCTACGAAAACCGTTGCCGTCTGATCAACCTGCAAACTTTGCGAGTGAGAAGGGACGTCAACAACGCATTGATCATCACGGACGCCCTACAAGGCAGAATTGATTGCGGGGCGATTCTTGAGAATTTCGACTTGAATGTTCGTCCTCGGCCACTGCGAAATAATATAATGCTGAGGCCTCCGCTTCGTCGTACGAACTACGGACTCGAGGGTGCGATCAGCGGTTTGCAACGAGTGTTCAACAGAGTGGTTTCAATGTTCGACTTCCATCTTTTGCGTGCAGTTCTCCGTAGAAGATTTGCCGCTTCCTTCGAGTATCGCGGTAGCTGATAATGACTACGAAAGAAATGTATTTTTGTGACTATACTAGTATGCTTTTTTAAGACTTGACTAATTCTGATCTGTTCGTTTGTGTATGTGATAATTTTTGTAACATTGTTTTTTTTACATGCTTTACCAACATCATTGGGGCTGCAGAAAGCCTGTTGATGTAAATTTATAAATAAACAAATAAACAAAATAAACAAGCGTTCGATGCAAACAAATTTCTTGCCCACGCACGAGCTCGATCAGCCAGCTCGAAAATTAACCTGGGGTCGCATTGTGGATCTTGAAAGGAAGAACTTTTTCTCACTAGCATTCGTACAAAAAGTCCTTCGTTTCCCTGTTATCGCAAGTCTCGTTGGTCAGATGAACTTTTATTCCGTCTTTGTAAATTACACTAAAGATGCATCTCGAAAACGACACAATATAACGTCAAGATCCAAATAATGCAGATCCTATACCACTATCAAGATCAACATCAAGCTCCACTAATGAAGCAGAAAGCGGATAGGCGATGGTGAAAAAATAAATCCAAACCTCTCTCTTGGTTGCACGCCATAGGCTCACCTACTGGATGCAAGCGAATTGCCCCTAACATCTTGCTCAACCAACATTATTCACTCAATGAGCAAACCCGTCAGCTGCTCAAGCGGTACTCACTCACCATGCGAGAGGCTTCCTCGCCAATCAATAATAGTTCATTTCATAGAGTGAAGAGATAAGCCGCAATGCCAAAAACACGCACATTTACTCTCCTGTGGAAACGATAGGGGGATGATGAACAGTGGTATTATTTTTTTGCTCTCCTCTCGCATGTAGAGAACTCTCGACTAGTGAAATCGCTCATGAATCAACAACACTGGTTTTATCATAGTTTTGAGCAAGTCTTGAATGTCATTACAAGTATGTACCGATAAAACTATCACGTTTTTTAGCGAACCTTGGGACATAGTCTTGAGAACCTCCTGTAGTATGGACCTTTTTGAACTTATGAGGGTTTATGGCTGTTTTCTCGATGTTATGTAGAATATCTAGTTCTTCGTGGTTTTTCATCAAATGAGTCTTGAAAACTTCTTCAAGTGTACCTTTAATTGAATTTGTTACTTGGGATTCCTGTCATGAAATATCCTATTCAAAAACTTCCTCGTGCTTTCAGACCACTGAAGCAATCGTTTGACTCAGTAATAAGGCGTCAAAGTGAATCAAATGAAGTCAAATATTTGAAGAAAATATAACATCATGCAGTTTAATATGAGAAATCGGTGTAAATATTGTCTCGTATTTCAGAAGCGACCCGCAATACCTTGATGGTTCATGCGTTTATAATGTGGAAAAGGCTGGGGAGTGCAATTTCCAAAATCAAATTGTACTCATTTCACCAAAAAAACATCATTTTTTAAGTGATATAATTTAATGTTTGGTAACACTGCCACACACAAATACATTTTTTTTTGTGAATTTCTCGGACATTCTACTTTAAATCATACTCGGTAGATTGGTTTTAAACGTAAATGTTCCGAACCTAAGTACAAGACTTTGACAAAACGATATACTGAGGAAAGAATACTCTTTACTCAAAAATGTTGACTGACGATAATTTTCAGATTTATTTTGCCAAGTAAAAAAGTGTGAGAAATACGGTGTAGTTGGAGTTTTTCAAATAAAGTTAAACTCATTTGATAAATAAAAGCTCACAAAGTTTGCATTATTGGCAGGAAAACTGATTCATAAGGACTTGTCTGTTTCAAAATGCTATAACTCTAAAATGGCTCAGAAAACTTTGAGGTTTAAAGTGATTTTTGAATGTAACTTGCGGGGTAAGGGTGCTGAATTTCAGTCAAACGCGATGGCTTAAGCGTCACTCCCATTAAGGAAGACCATCGGTCGTGTTGAATATGCCCGACTAATATTGAAACTGGTTTCTCAGAGAGACCACCCGATCGGTACTTTAGGAAAACCCTACTTTAGACGCACATATGCTACCGAAACCTCAATTGGTCAACCTTTTGCCAATAAAATTAACGATAATTCCGCCAATCCCTTCAAGTCATATACATTTCTTAGTTCTTTTAAACTTTAAAACCAGAACCAACCAACGAACCTTTTTTCAAACGAATATTAAAAATGACGAATGAGCCAGCTAAAGGACGAAACGTAAATAAAAAACGGAAACTAAACAAAAAACTCCAATCTCAATCTATTCAACATCTTTTTACAAGATTCACTCGTGTCGTGTCGAAAATTCATGGCCATGAAAACTTTGTACGGACATACCTATGTTTTTCTGATGACGGTGATGACGGCGGCGAAACGAAGGAACAAAGCGGGGATAATTTTGGCGATGGCGGCGGTTCAGGAATGGCAACGGTTCCGAGATGGCGACGCTTGACCACACACATTGCGTGCCGTGGTGTACCTAGACCCGTGCGCAATATGTCCAAAACTAGAGTTGCGGAGCGAGTGGCGGCTGGACGGAAAGCTTCCGATTTATATCTCGTCGAGAACATCCGGAATTGACCGTCTCCATAAATATAGGAGCCCCCTTTCCCAAGCGACCCAGCTTCGCGTACCTTTCCGCTATGACTGAGCGGGGTTAAGGAAGACTACAATTTTTTGGGTTAGGTCCGGTCCAGTGTCCGACACTTGACAACGGATCACTGAAACCGCGCTGTCAGTATCCGTTCCACAGGGGTGGTAGGATGGAATCAAGACAGATTATTGCGACCGTCGAAACAATTTCACCTGCTTTCGGGTGCACTTCACTCTTCTCCGTTTAGCTACCTAAAATAGGCGGGCCTATGCAGGGCGCACGAGTCTGGCGTTCTTGCAGACAACGTAAACCAAATCGATCAAATAACCTCCGTTCAGGGTCCACGATCGCCGAATGAGGAATATTAATCCAGCCCGTACAATACAAAAACCCCGTCGAAGAAGCTGTTGGGTGTTCATTATAAATTTAAAAGTTTTTGCAACGACTTTTTTTTATACGAACACTCTAAAAAAAATCTTGAACACGGTGGCGCGTAAAAGCGTGAAACAAAACTGTTCTGCCGGCGGCTCGGGAGGGAAACCGCCCCCGGGGGAGGGGGGGGGGGGGTCGCGCGGGGGGGACGGCGTGTGTGTGTGTGGACGGACGGTTCCGGCCTTTTCCGCTGCCACTAGCTTTGCCATTTCTCTGGCACAAGAACCTTGGCCCACAGAACGGAAGTAAATCTTGAACGACAAATAATGATGAATTTTGAGTGCTCTTAGTCGCGACATCTTGCGGTTGAAGTCACACATTTTACACGGAAAACAATTTAATCTGCTCCAAGCTTAGACAACCTTTTTAGACCTGCTAGTATAAAGTAGCAAGGTACTTACATGAAGGTTTGTTCCTCGTCGAACGAATGTATACATATAAATAAATAGATATTTTCAATGATTTGATCTAAAATAGACTTCTCCGACTTTTTTTTTTTTTTTTCTTGATTATCGAGATTTTCAGCTTCGGGCTGGTTCATCTCCCGTCGTTGTCACTCAAACACCGCTTTTGGGCATTTTCGTAACTTGTTCGGGGGTGAGATTCGAACTCGTGACTTTGGCGTGAGAGGTATGGGTCTTAACCACTACGCCGGAGTCGCCCCACTCCGACTTTTATATTATGTGAATAAGAAATGCTATGTGTACGTACATCGATTTTTTCATACCATATATTTAACACCCCATCACCTCACACTTAAGCATTTGGAGAAGTCTATATTAAGACTATAATACTTCTTTCAAAATAACAAACCCCTGTTTTAAAATAATGAGCAAATTGATTCAATACATAAAGCCTGCCACGTTTGTAATAGTGACAACTTGCGGTGTAAAATCAGTTAGGAGCATTTGCAGTCAGAATGGCCTGAAAATGTGTAATATTTTAATCAATTTTTTGATTTGAACGAAATTCTCAAGATGAATTTGACTGAGGAGCTTGAATATTTTAAAAAAGTTATGAATTTTAATGCACAGGAAATATTTGTGCGATTGCATTTGAAAAAAAAACAGTATTCTTACACCCTTCTATGGGACTTTGTATGGGAGTTAACTGTAACTTAATCTTTTTAGTGTCATTTAATAAACTTATTTTATTTGATTTGAAAATTGTGATGAATCGTCTATATGATCGCTAAAAATGATTTTGTGCTCACAAAATAAATCAATTTTAACGTAAAATAAAAACCTACATTTATTGTTTGATTAAACAACCCAATTACTGAAACCGACGTGTGTATGCATTTCAGCATTTATCTTAGTTTAAAAATTGTAGCTCGGAAAAATTGCGTTGCATAGAAAAACTGTTTAACAACAAGTTGTAGTGAATAATCAACCTAATTGAAAAAAATCTACCACCGAGGAAACAAATCTTTTTTTATGCAAAACATTTGATAACGTTAAATTTTAAATAACTCAAGCCTACTTTTATTCTTTTCAAATTTTTGTGAAAAACCTTGAAGATATTAAAAAAAATATCGACATTGGCAAGTCTTATCGTTTGTCTTAACCTATTATATATTGTCAGGGGAGTAAATGAAACCGTGAAGTTTTTTTTTGCGAAGCGAAATTCTACACAAAATCTCAGAACTTAATGACTTCAGTACCCCCTTGACGATAAGACATGCAGAAGCCTACATAAATTAAAAAAAAAATCAGTTGCATAGTCCCTAAGCCTTGGCATGGATTACTTAGAACTATCAGAAAACTGCAATACCTCTTTAAATTTGTTCGAACCGTTCAACGAAATCTCCTCATAAAAATCTTTTATGTGAGTTAAGTTATTTCTTTTGAATTACGTGATAATTGCTTATTCTTTGAAGTAAATGCGTGTTTTGTCTACTATTTGCAGTCCTTCCCATTTCCTAGTAACAGTGGTGTCTGAGTACTAAGTTATCTCCAAGGGGTGGATCGTTCAGCACACTTTGCTCCTGTGCTATTTTTTTTATAGTGTTTACAAGTGTTACAATGTTCTGGGAGTTCCGTAATGTGCCGAAGGTGCCGCTGTGTTGACAGCCCAAATTGTTATATTCTGCTGGGCCTGGCAACCAAACAATGCGTATTGGCAAGGTTGCTGGTTTTTTTTATTTCTATAAGCTCAACTGTCAAAAGTGTACCTCAGTGTGCCACACATATGTGGTATGGATTGAAAATCTAAGTGCCGCACTTTGGGAGTCTAGTGTGTAAGACATCGTGGCTGGCACACTGTTCTAAGCGACTTACCCTTGGTTATCTCCGTAATTGAAAACGTAAATTTCACAGAAAACGTTTGGAAAAACTGTCAATGACACGCAAACACAAACGCAACGTATCTATTATGGGCAGGCCTTCAAAATGAGAGTTATGTTCTCGGATATTACAACCAACTGTTTGGCAAAGGTAATGGTTTTGTTCAAAATGGATTTGAAATTCATGAATGTTAATTTGACTCTAACCTTCTTGATCAGCAACTTACGTATTGAACTTGTATGTATTTGATATTTTAACATGGTCGTAGCCTAAATGTTCTAACGATGTTCCAGAAAGTATAAGACCTTTTAGGCTGGATAAGAATTTTAATGTTGGGGGTTTGGTGGGAGAGGGTGTTTGGTCGGGGGGAGTGGGGGGGGGGGGGGGGGGGGGGGGTGGGGGGGCACTTCCGTTCGGGATGTTGCGAAATAACTAGGGACCTCGTCGAGTAACGTAATGCCTGCCAAAGAAAGACTTGGGCTAAGAACATACCGAAAGTAGAAAAAACACAAAAGGAACCCAAAACAGGTCGCGTCCGTGAAACCACGGGCCCGCAAACTCTACGATTCGTTATTGTGTAGAAATTCTGGGTGAATAATAATGAACGATGAAACGTATGTGAAACTAGATTACAAAACGCTTCCCGGATCACAATTCCATACTGTAAGCGAAGACAAAGACATCCCCGAAACGGAAGAAGGCAATTTTTACCGAAAAATTCGGTAAGAAGGTTATGGTTTGGCAGGCAATATGCGAGTGTGGTAAAACATCTAGTCCGTACATCACAACGGAGACGATGAACACTCAGAAATACGTTAAGGAATGTCTCCAGAAGCGATTATTGCCGATGATCAGGCAGCACGAAGGTCAAGTAGTGTTTTGGCCTGATTTGGCGTCATGTCATTACGCAAAGGACACTTTAGAATGGTACAAAAGTCAAAATGTATGTTTCGTGCCGAAAGACAACTGCCCGGAGGCACGGCCAATCGAGACTTTTTGTGCTTTAACCAAAGCAAAGCTTCGAAAATTCATAAAACCATCGGACGACATCCAAAAATTTTAAAAGATTGGCTAAAAATGGTCAAAATGGTGGGAAGTACCACTGTGCAGAAGCTAATGGGTCATGTTCGAGGAAAAGTTAGGAGTCTTGCCTATGATTAAATATTTTGATTTAACGAGAGTAAAATATCATATAAAACACAAATACAAATATGATTTTCCAAATAAAATTATTATAACTGAAAAAACATGACTTTTTTGTTATTTTGAAAGTGTGCTTATACTTTCTGCAACAGTCTATACAAATGTTTCATATAACGTTTAAGAAAATTTTGCCGACGAATAAAAGGTTGAAAAATTAATTTGAAAGCGCAGACAAACATTCACGCTAGAACAAAGTATAGCAAAATATAAGATTGGAATGAAGATACATAAAAACAATAGCAACTTTTGCTATTTTGGGTATCGTGGTTCTGTAAACCAGAGATATATTGACATTAATTCACCGTTCTCTATTATGGTGGTTGTTGTGGGGTCGTCTGCGGGTTTTTTGTTACTTCTTGTGTGTGTTTTAGAACCCTCGATTTTTGTTGTTATGTGACTTTTCTATGTTTTTTTTCGAGTGCGGAATACAGAAAAAAGAGGAATAATAGGGGGGAACTTGTGCTATTTCGAGCTGATTTAGTATTAGTGGGGGACTAAGTTCTCGCTGTTTTTTTTGGTGAAAAAGGAACCTTATTTTGAAAACAATGGTTACAAACGAATTATTCAATGTATTGCCCATCACTAGCTACGACTTTTTCCCATCTTTCTGGTAGAACGTGAATACCATTTCGATTGAACTGTTCGTCTTTCGATGCTATCCAAGAATCAAGCCATTTTGAGAAGTCATCATATGAGTGGAATTTGGTGACCAGTGAGACCATATGCCATCGAACGGAACAAGTAATGATCGGACGGTGCAATATCAGAAGAATATGGCGGGTGGGGTAGGACTTCCCATTTGAGCGTTTCCAAGTAGGTTTTCACGGGTTTCGCAACGTGAGATCGAGCGTTGTCATGCTGAAGAATCACTTTTTCGTGTCTGTGCTCGTATTGTGGCCGTTTTTCGTGCAGTGCTCGGCTCAATCGCATCAATTGAGTTCGATACCGGGTCCCCGGTAATGGTTTCCGTTTGGTTTCAACAGCTCATAATAAATAACACCAACTTGGTCCCACCAAATACACAGCATAACCTTCGCAGCATGAATATTCGGCGTAGGCGACGATGTTGAAGCATGCCCGGGCAGTCCCCATGAATGTTTCCGTTTTGGGTTACTGTAATGAAGCCATTTTTCGTCACCTGTCACAATGCGATGTAGAAAACTCTTCCTTTTTTGCCGCTGGAGCAGTTGTTCACAGACGAAAAAACGACGCTCAACATCTCTTGGCTTCAAATCGTAAGGAACCCAAGTTCCTTGCTTTTGAATCATTCCCAACGCATGCAATCGCTTAGAAACGGCTTGGCGGGAAACTCCTAATCCTGAACCAAGCTCTTCTTGCGTTTGACACGGATCCTCATCGAGCAATGCCTCCAATTCAGAGTCTTCGAAGTTTTCTGGCCTTCCTTCACGCGGACGATCATCAACACTGAAATCACCGTTTTTGAAGCAACGAAACCAATCACGACACGTTGTTTCACTCAGAGCAGCATCACCGTAAACATTTTGGAGCTCTCGATGTGCTTCAGCCGCCGTTTTCTTCGAATGAAAGAAGAAAATCAACACTTCCCGCAAATGACGATTATTTGGCACGAAATCAGACATCTTCAAACAACTAAAAAATTTAACACTAAACCAAAATCACTGATTTCGAGTTGATTTAGTACATCAGCATCCAACCATGTTTCTTTTTGTTTGCATTGGCTAAGAGATACGTGAATTATAAATGTATTAAGAATAATTCATTACAGAATTCGTACTTCTTGGGGATTTGAAAACAGGCTGAATTGGTTGTAGTTTATTGGTAAGAGTGTTCACGATAGCAACTGTATATTTGTGTGCTCCGAACATTTTATTCCATCAGCTTGTGGAAATCGATCCAACATATCAAACAATTCAAAGAAAGTAGTAATAGTTTTTTCTTATGAGATCATCACAGAATAAAAATGAAAAATCACAAAATGAAGTGTTGTTGTTTTTTCTTCAAGTAACCAGAGCATACTGTGATGATCATATGGCCGCAAATATACCACTTATACCAGTTAATTTGACGTTTTTTCGACACTATAAAAATAGAATGAGTGGAAACAAATAAAATCAAGATACTTTTTACACAACAACATTTTTAACTTTTCGTGTCATTGAATCGTTCTAAGTTGCCCTTCCGTTCCGTGCTTGGCCTCCAGTTCGTCCCTCTCGCGGCATGCAGCATGAACGGACCTACGATGATGCAACAAGCTATGTTTGAGGTCCTTGCTGATATTGTTACGAGTCGACGTAAAGTCGATTATAGCATTCGGCTGTTTTGAGACTATAAACACTTTTGGAAGCGTATCTAGCTTCCTCTCCAGGACCAGGCCCACCCAAGGCCTCTCTGGTTCCCCCGAAGACCCCTGCTTACGAGGCTGTCACACTTCCGCACGAGTCGGATGCGCCGCCTTCCTGCCTTTTATTCCTTGCTTTTATTATGATATTCAACGAGTGTTTTTTTTTTTATTCTGTTATGTTGGCTGTTTATTCAGCCTCAATGATAACATATTCAGTGATCACAAAATGAGAACCTGGTATTCGAATTTGTTATCAATTTGGTATAATCCTTTGCTCGGGCACACCCTCCCTTCCTAATTGTCAGATCCACAGTTTTCCAAATTCTTAAGCTTACCGACTAAAACAGTTCGCTTTTGAGGCTAAACATGTTCGTTGAGAAGCTTAAACTTAGAAACAAAAAGCAATCACCCATTAATGATGGGTTTCACATACTACCACGTAAATTATTAACTTCAAGACCCGCAACCAATCTATCGCCACAAACGGACGACCATTTCCTTAGCATCGAGCATCGAAGAGGGAAAATACAATTTGAAACAATTTACCTTCAATTGCCACCTTCCTCGCCGGTTCCGGGGAGATTCGACAACAGAGATATCAAATGCACACAATCAATCATTGCGGAGCTGCGGCGGACTGTCAAACACTGGCAACCGCAACGACATTTCACTTTCGGGTTTGACCCACGTGTCCCTGAAGGGCTATAATTTGTGTCCAGAAATCGTTACACCTCCGTCGGAGTCATGCAACGGATAAAGTTAATTGCCGAGATACCGATTCAAGTATATCACGCTGGCTTGTTGCTATCGCACTCGATCGAATCGACGACATTGTTGTGTTTTGGTTGACTTTTTTTCTTTTTCTTCGGTAGCGCCTACTCCGACGCGCTTGGGCTGTCACAATTCTCCCTCTTGCAGGCGGGGCACTTGGGAACGTGTTTCTGTTTTCGTAATTGCAGTGAACCAGGTAAGGACAAATTATTTCGAATCACGAGAGCCGGGGGTGATAAGCAATAGTGGTTTAGTTTGACATATGTTTGTTTTGTTTTCGGAAGAATGATTGTCAGATTTGTTAAAACAAAGGATCCGATCGGTGTCTTTTTTCGGGGTTGTAAATTAGAGCAGGTGTTAATGCTTCGATACCGAAAGGTGTGAAGTATGGTCTAATGGGTAATAAATTATAGCTTCTAGGCAGAGATATTGCTAGGATTGGGAAGTTGAGCTGACGGTACAGAAGGTGTTAATTATCCCGGGCTAGTGAGCTCATTAGGCTTGTGTTCCTAGTTTTATCCTACATCAGTCATTAACAAACTACTGTTTCGGTCGAGTAGAAAGTTAGCGTCTGTTACATCGATGGACAGCTGCCTGCAAAACGAGTTTTTGTTCCTTGAAATGGGAAACGATCAGCTCTGATTAATTATTCATGGATTGGACGTGCATTCTCTGCCCCAGTTCAAAACGATGTCACACTTCTGGTAATCTAGCATCTAATCAGCAGTGACTGACCTACATATCCCATTACTGGCGTTCGATCGGAAACAATAAACACTGATAAGAATCTACTCCGGCAGAATGCTGAAGTTAAATCTCGCCACAAAAGAAATAAAACCGTATATAAACCAATCACTCGCTTTCATCAATCATCAAGTTCCACCTAAATCTCCCACAAGTACTCGTCTTCAATATGGAGCGTCACATCTTAATTCTCGCTATAACTCAGGTCATCCTCGGCCAAAAAAACGATCTACCCTATCGCTTAGGGAAAAACTCGCCAACGGCAAAAAACCCACAGCTATCCTGGATTCTGAACATCGGAGGAGTTCCCCTGGATAAACTGAAGGAAACTCGCCTCCATCCTGCTATCAACCTCCTCGCCGAGGATTTCGTACTGCCGGAAACGTTCGACGCTCGGCAAAAGTGGCCGCAGTGTGCTAGCTTGAACGAAATCCGCCAGCAGGGATGCTGTGGCTCTTGCTGGGCAGTGTCGGCTGTCGAAGTCATGACCGATCGGTGGTGCATACATTCTAAAGGCAGGGAGAACTTTGAATTTGGAGCATACGATATGATCTCTTGCTGCGAAAAGTGCGGAGCAGGATGCGGACCCGGACTTCCAGGACCAAGTTGGATGTATTGGGTGCAGCGGGGTGTTTCCAGTGGAGGTCCTTACAACTCCAATCAGGGTTGTCACTCCTATCCCATACCGGATGCGTGCCCATCAAACCATGAACGACCGGAGGCGCCGGATTGTTCGGACATGTGCCAGGAGGGTTACAACGTTACACAGAGCTGGCAGGATCGTCGCTTTGGGCGGGTGGCCTATTCGGTACCGAATGACGAAATGAAAATCATGGAGGAAATCTACATCAACGGACCGGTGCAGGCGGTGATGGAGGTGTACTCGGACATAGTGGACTATACGGAAGGAGTGTATCGACACACGACTGGCAAGCTCAAAAATGGCCACGGTATCAAATTGTTGGGCTGGGGAGTGCAGGATGGCACCAAGTATTGGCTGGTGGCCAATTCTTGGGGTAAAGTTTGGGGTGACGATGGATTTTTCAAGATTGTGCGAGGAGAGAATCATTGCAAGATTGAGGAGAATGTTCATGCGGGGCTGCCGAGCTATGTGGTTTGATGTTTGTGAGAAGGAAATAAATATTTATAGAAATGTTTCTATTTTTTTTAATTATTAGAGAGATACTTAGCCCTGAGCTGGTTCATTTCTGAAAGGCAAATTTAGTTCAGGTTCTTTCTAAAGGTAATTTGCTCAGACAACACGCAAGATGGATTGGACTTGGAGTGGCTTTGAAGGGGTTTGGAGTGGATCCAGAGAGGACTTGTGGTGGGTCCAGATTGGATTTGTTGAGTGGTTTAGAATTGGATTTGGATTGCACGTCATTTAAAGTAAATTTAAAGTGGATTTTGACTACTTCTGGATTGGCTTTTGAATGAAAGTCTAGTGGATTTGGAAAGAAATTGAAGTGTATCTCCCAAGTAACGTTGCAAAAACCATCCTGCTTTATTAAGTTTTATTAAGGTTTTATGAAAGCCACTAGAAATCAATTTGGTTTTATTATGACACCAAGTGGTTCCAATAGGTTTCATATTTTAGTCAAGTTTATGAGAACCTACACAGCTTGTTTGAAACGATCTTCAAACCTTATTTTCTCAAATTCCTTTTACTCCTATCAAAGGTTTTATTTTGACTTTATGAACTCATAAAATGCTGTTTTGAAATGCCGTTTTAGGACTCATTCATATTATCTTATTATGATCAGTTGAAAAAGCATTTTAAAACCATTTTGCCACCAGTAGATGCATTAAACGGCAAATTGGCATTGAAGGAAGTCACCAAATGACCAAATAGTTTTAAAGAAGTCATTGCGATGATAACTTGGCTTTATGGCAGAATTGTGATTTTTTTTCCATTTTCGCCATATTGAAATATAAGAAACAATTGAGATGTGGAAAAATAAATGCACGAAATTTTAAATTAAATGCAAATAAACTGTAGATCGGAGACCAATTTCGACATTTTGTTAGATAACCTAATTGAATTTCATCAATTTTCAAGAAATTCATGATTAATTCATCGAATACAATTGTTTTAATGATGTTTTTGTTATTGTTTACTCGCATAATTTCCGAGGCACATTAACTTTCGGATCTTATCGTGCCAAAATTCACCATGAAACTAAATGCGCATATGATTTGGAGCGTATCATGGCTGTTGAAAAACTCAATTTGTTTTGAATATTTCAAACTAAATTTCCCGCAACGCTAAATCTTTTTTCCTAGATATTATTTACTGCTAAATGAATCAGAAGAGCAGAGAATCGAACAAAGCAGAACAACAAAAACCAACCACGATATCACAGTGGAGTTTGACAGCTGTGGCCATTTGACCGTATGCTGGTTTTCATGGCAGCCAATAGGTTTTATGAAGGTTTTCAAGTGGTCATTGCATCTATCATTAGAACATTTTCAAAATCTGTATGGACTTGTAAAGGTTTTATTAAATTGTTTTCACAACCATCTACAAAGTGGGCCACTTTGAACAAATTTAGGCTTTAAAGAAGCATAGAGGAGGTGTTGGTAGACAAAACAGTTTTGAATGTAGTTTTATCGACAAAGCCGGGAAGAGTGCTATACGGCTAGAATAAAACGAAAATTGTTACTTGGGCACGCATGACGTTACTCGACGAGGTCCCTAGTTTTTTCGCAACATCCCAAACGGAAGTCGCTGGTTTTTCTTGTAGGCATCCCTGATCTTTTTATCGATATCCGGACTAACAGGACCGGATTTCCGACTACTCTTCGGCGCATCTTCAAACGTACACTGTTCTCTATATTTTCGAATCGCAGATCGTACCACTCCGACGCTTCCACCCTCTTCCTTGGCCAATTTTCTCAAGGAGAGTCCGCTCACAGTGCACCATTTGTGCACGATACTTTTTCATTGTTCCGGAGTAAGACGGAGCATTTTGATAGGTAACACAAAACTGAGCACTTTTTTGATGCTATGTCATTCAGAAATGTGCAAACAAAAGGACGCAGCCAAAACATGTTGAAATATTTCAGTATATTCAAAGTGACCGTTAAAATAAGGTGTGCTTATACTTTCTGGAACAGTCGTTATATCAGGTTATCCATCGTTGGCCAATTCTAATAACATCTATTCCATTATCATACAGCCGTACATTAACGGAGCTATAAATACTATTTACTTCATATCGTTCTCTAGCTAATGAAAGCCGCGCGATATTATTTCATCCAGCATATTTTTTGAGAGTTAAGGTGCCGCCACACGGCAGCTATTTCTAGTAAATAGTGAGCTATATGCTAGAAAACTATGTAATAGTTCATAAGAACACCTTAACTATGTAGTGATAGCTAATAGTTTTGACTTGCACGCGATTGTTTTACGCTATGATGTTGAGCCGTGCCCGTTATCGTGTGTACACTCAAGCGATATGATTTTTTTGATAGTTTTTGTGTTTTGTTGTTTTTTAAAGGAAAAATGGACCAGGAAAATAAATTCTACTTGTTTGAGCTGTGGGAGCAACATCCGGTGTTGTGGGACCCAACTAATCCCGATCACCTGTGGAAGTGTATACTTCAAAGTGAATGTTTTATTCTGCTTTGCAGTTCCTCATCCTAAGAAAGTCTAGACTAGGGGATATTGCTACCTAGCTAAGTACTCAGTATTTTCAAGATGATAACTTTGAGAGGCAGATTATGATTCTACCAGTTTAGAAGTTCAACCATTGATTTTGATCCCTGACTCCAAAGTACGATCACCCCTTTTTGAAACTTGAAAATTCGAGTGGATCGCAACCAAAGCCAGCAGTGCGCAATTTGAAGCGTAAAAAGTCAGCATATGATGAGATGGCGCTTCTCTCGAACTGCGTCGAAATCGTGTCTGAACCCACGGAACTTAAAAAACCAAAAAATAGGGCCACTATTCTGGGTAATCCGACCAACTCGTTGCTGGAGATGTTATGGGCTACAGACTGCCTTGTATAACAAATATTCGATGGCTTTATGGAAGTTGAATAACAAATTTGAGCAGTCCAAGGAAGAGAAAATAATTTTCAGAATGTCTCAAGATCAGCTGATTGTCCTCGTGCAGATGAGCCATACAACTTGCCCACTATCGGAGCCGAAACAGGCATCTCAGGAGCTAAAGATCCTGCATCGGATTCCCCAACAGCAATCAACAATTATCCCACCATCACTGATCCATCCTTCTGCTCCTATGTTGACATATGTAAACTTGTATTCAGCATCCACCATACCCACTATAACGATGCTGAACTGCTTTTTACAATTTAAATAATCACTAACGATCTTCGCAGGGTCTTTTATACTAACGTGATTTCCGTCTAACGCTCCTACACAATTGGAAAATTGCCAAAATTGAAATAAAGCTGTCATTTCAATTTCAGTTAATTTCGCTGCTCTAAGAACCGATACGAATAATTTGAAAGCAATGAATTTAACCGATTTTCCCGAAATTCTCTTAAGAACATCTCTCATCTTCTCAGAAGAGCTTCTCTGGAGAACATCCCCGAAGATCTCTGAAGAAGTTTCCTGAAATTCTCTGAAAAAATTTCTTAACATCTCCAAAGAATTATCTGAAGTGCTTAACTTCCCCGAACTTCTCTGAAAAATTTCACTTCTTAAAGAACTTCCCTTATTACTCTGAAGAACTTCCCTGAACTTCTATGAACCTCCCCGAATCTCTGTAAAGAACTTCCATTAACATCTCTGAAGAACTTCCCTGACAGTGAACCAAATCTTCAGAACCCAGCTCCTTCAGCCGATTACCTTGAAATTCCTTAGCATTCAAGTCGAGCCATCCACGATTTTGTCCAGACTTTGCGAGTTTTTCGTTTCATCCGCCTCTTCAATATGATGTACGCAGCAACTGCAGTAATTTTTCTTTGCAAGCTACCGATGCCATGTTACTTCCCAAATTTATTTTTTATCTGAATATCTGCGCAAGAACATCAATCGTTGTACACCGAAAAAAGTTAAGTGTCTCGGCAAAAATACTTCTCAGATTATGCAATCCGTTTTTCTCTACTATGGAATAGATATCTATAACGGCTATATCATCGTGAACTATAGAATTTCAAGCGCCGTGTTGCAGCTCCTTTGGATTTTGCCGCTGAATGCCTCGTCCATTTCGAGGGTCTGAAAGTATATTCTGACTTCGAAAATGGTAAGTATTTAGTAATAAATCAACATCAACCCCGCTCTATGTACAAATAATAGAAAGAAATTACTGTTCATTACAATTCACACGTTACACACGAAACGTATTGAACAAGAACAATAACGGGTTTCGTCTAAAAAATAGTCCTTATCAATATTTCACACTTTGGAAAATGCTTAATAATTTGTGAGAAAAGATGATAGCTACGTACAGTTGTTAAAAAAAAGTGTATGCTCCTTTTGCCTGTGGGTGGCCTTTTGGCATTTGAACCAAAAGTCTGGCAGTAATTTGCCAAGGTTATAGCGCCTTTTCTCGCTCACTGATTGATTGATATTGAAATTTAAAATTTACAAAATAATACATTTAGTTGTACGTTATAAAATAGTCTAATGATACGATATACTTAAAGAACAATCCACGCTAATCCTTCCAGAACTACGATTGAGGAACCTGGCTAGTTTGCTTCTATTGATGTCCAAGATCACCGATTTAGCACCACCCGGGGGAGACTTGGCCCTATACCCAATGATTTCATTATCTCCAATCTTCTCAACCAATCGCAATGTTTTGTGATATAGTGGACGGATTGTTATAATTTGAGATATTTCGTGACACGTCTTCCAAATTTGGCAGATCGACAGGCTTTCGGTGGACACCTGGTTCCTCATGGTACCTCATGGTAAAGTATAGAAGCCTTGAGTAGTAGGAATAACAACAACAAATGCTCCCGGAAAATAACTGAAAACTTGTGAAAAACATACTTGATTCGTTCCAATTGGCCAACGCTGGATAGATGTAGTCTGGGAGCTGGGGTCTAAATTGTCCATCCGAGGTAAACGTTTACATATTCCAAGTTTTTCCGATGGATTTCTGATTTGTTTGAGCAGTAAATTTAAACAAAATCACTATAGAGGAATCCAACGTGAAAAAAGAAGAAGACACCGAGTGGTGATAAATCTGACAGCCCCAGTTAAAGTATAGGACGAACATTTTAAAATGCTTCTAGAAAAAACAAAAGAAAAATTAAAACACACCGCGGTTGTGGTATGTTAGAAAAAAACAAAAACCCAAAAATCTTGTTTTATAAAAAAAAAAAAAAACTAAAGCATCAGAGGATCAAAATTTATTTCAAAATGACCTACTTTTGCTCCCATAAAAAACCGTATGCTCTGAATTTTTTAACGTTAATAACTTTCGTCGAAGATTCATTTATACACCAGGTTCAAAATAAGGTTTTCCCTTTCCGGGTCCTCAGAATCAAGTAACAAATTGTCTTCTTTTGTTTTATTATGAATCTTGATTCGTACTTCGTTTTCGTACCTCTTCTTTCTGGGCTATGCTATGAAAGCTAGTACATATCAAGCGAGTCGAACCGAGATGAGTTCAGTATTCGACACTAGCTCTCAGCTGGTGGTTCAGACAAGGCTTTGCCCACCCGCCAAAGTCCACGCGAAAGGTGTCAAACGTATGTTTTCATTGAATGCATTCGATATGGTCAGTTTAGAGCTGCATTTAAGATGACTGGACCTGGAGGGGGGATGGTCACGGTTTCTGGCCTCCACATATTAGGGGCTGCCGTAAAATAAGTTACACTTATTCTTTCGTGTGACATAGACTTAGGACCAAACTTAAACCCACAATTTGATTGCCCCGGGCCCCAACAACTGTAAATTCAGCCTATGTTTTCATGTTGATTCAAATAATGTCTACCTCATTTATCGCAAAAGTTTCTGATATAACCCACCTCAATTTTTTTTTGTAGTTAAAGTCGAGGGGCTGTAAACTTGCGTGCCTTCGATTGATCTACGGGTATTGAAAAGGTACATTTTATATTTTTGTTTAAATATTTATGTTTTATCGTGTACGTGTATTGATTGGAGAATTGAGTGTTATTTTGCGTATTGTGAATTTTAGGCAGCATTTTAGTCTAGTATAAGAACTAAGATTTGTTTTTAAACCCACTCACTTTGGACTTATCTATCTGTATCATTTTATTTTGTTTATTCGTATTTTGACACGAAGGTACACATTTTTTAAAGCTTGTATTTATGGTTTGGTTGATGGATAGAGTTGATTTCTTCTTAGTTGTCAGGTGCAACAACCTATAGTATCATTTCAAAAAGTTAGGATAAAAATATTGAATGAAAAGGAAGAAAAAAAATGTTGGAGTGGTAAAGGAAAATTGTTTCCATAATCACGGCAAAATAACATCGTATAAACGTTCTGTCAAATCTGTCTGAGTGAGGTGCGTTATCTTTTGAAACAACACAATAGCTGGTGCTATCAGCGTTATCAATGTTATCAATTTCATCCAGGTACCTGACGGACAGCCATTCTTCTATAGCCAACATCTCTAACATCCAAACGTCAAAAGATTCATTATTTGTAAACATATTGGCGTTCGTTCCCGTAGTAACAAGTGTCAGACGGGCTTTATTCAAATAAGGCCCATGATATGTTGCATACTGTCAAACGCTTGTAAATAGGATAGGGTTGCCAGGCCCCTGGTTTCATCCTCCTTCTGCTACTGTTCTGCCGTCACATCAGCCCAGTAATCAAAACAAAATCGGTTAAATCAAGGCAGCTGGAATGGATTCGAATGGAGAAGAAAAAATCGTTTGGTACGTATGTGAGAATCCAGAAGAAAATGTATCCCGGGTCATCGAATGCGTCCAGTGCAAGAAGTCCGCTCATTTCCGTTGCAAAAAGATATACGGCAATGCAATAGCGAAAGTGAAGAAACATCCATACTTCTGTTCTGTGGAGTGTATCGACATGTCTGCGCATAGCTAAAAGCAAGGGGGTAACTACGATGACGTAATTGCTGAAATTCGCCTACTTGGACAGTCTGTTCGAGATGCAAATCAGGAGTATGCCCATGCTCGACGCACGGTGGAGAAAACTCAAATGACGATCCTGATGCAAACAAGCAAACACATCGAGGAGTCGCAGGAGTTTCTCGCAAAGCAATTTGATGAACTGCAGGAAAATTTCAGCGCCTTCAAGCAACAGCTAGGAGGCCTATCGGCGGAAAATAAGAAGGTACGACAGGAGGTGGACGATCTGAATGAGAAAGACACCAACCTGTTGCTATCGTTTGAGCGAATGGAGACGGATATGGACAAAGCTAATCGATCTTCAGTAGCCAAAAATGCTCTGATTCTGGGAATCCCAAGGACGATTCTGTGTCAAGGACGAAAATGCTAAGGATCTGGTGATTCAAGTTGCGAACATTCTTGAATGCAGTCTGCAGGCGGGTGATGTGGTAGAAGCTCGGCGGTTAATAAAGAAGAATGCTACAAGTCAATCATATCCATATTGGTCTCGTTTGTTTCGGAGCAAATTAAGGAGAAGTTTTTCGCACAACAAAGATCACGTGGCATCTTACCTACGGCGACTGTTAGCAGTACTTTCGCTGGCTCAACATCGAGAGTGGTTATTCGGGATGAATTGACAGCTTTTGGAAGGGAGCTCTACAGCGCGGCTAGAGAGTTTCAGACATCGACGGGATACAAATACGTCTGGCCTGGAAGGAACGGGAAGATCCTATTGAAGCGTCAAGATGGTGCAAAAGTAGAAGAAGTCAGCAGCAAGCATCAACTGCAGGAAATGCTAAAAAGGTCGGCAAAGCGTACCCTGAACTCGTCATCTGCTAGTTTAGGATCCCCTGAGTAGGGACCATCCTCAAAGAACCAAAAAACTTCCAAATATAATGCAACATAGATCTGCTAGTATTAAGGCCATTATTTAAGTGTATTTGACATAAATAGAAAAAAAACTATTATTATGATACAGTTGATGAATTGAATAAAAATATCGCTCCAAACGGAACGAATTTGAGAATCCTACAACTCAATATCAGAGGAATGAATTGTTTTGATAAATTTGAGACCATATGAGAGCTTTCTGACCTTGTATTAATGAAACGTTGACGTTATTGTGATTGGAGAAACATGGATCCGAGAAGGTTATTGCAAAATGGTTTACGTCGAAAGTCTACGGAACACGATGGAATTGGGATTTTTCGAATAAAAATTTCCCTATTTTGATGAAAATGCAATTTTATGCAGTCAAACTTTGACAGGGATATTTGTTGCTTTGCAGAAGCCCTGGAGAAATCAATAAAAACAAAAACTCCGTGCCTTGAATAGTTTGTTCCACGATTGGGTTTCGTTTTTCAAGAAAGTTTTTATTTTACCATAAGAAATCATGACGTATATTTCCCACACTTGATTATATGTTGTCGAGGTCAGCCCATGCCACAATGTAAACATACATCAAGCAGTACGTTCCTGTCTAAACCGAAACTAAAACAAACTAAAATTTGAACCGAACAAACTTCGAAGAAACAAATATTTACGTTGTGAATAATTAAAGTGAACACCTTCCCAATCAATCAACAACCACAAACGTCACAAAGCGAGTTTCAGTTAGTAACTGCCCAAACTTGGAACGCGTCGCCCATGGATAAGATATGGAAGCTCAGGTTGTCGGTCAGGCACTTGTTAGCCTCGCTGGACGACGAAAGTGATTTCTTCCTTCCGATGGAATGGTTCCTGGTGATGGGAGGAATTAATCTGCGATCCAAGAACTACTTCTATCGTTTCTTGTTCATCTGCCTTCGGATCATACTGTTCATCCAGTTCTTCGTGTGGGCTGACCGGATCTACGTGGCCCTGTTTGAGTGGAACTCCCGTGGAGATCTCATTGGGGTGTGCACCTTCTTCTTGGCCGTTGTGATGATTTTGCTGAGAGCTGGGCTGATCCGGGTGCATCTGAAGAAATTGGACATGGTCTGTGCATATCTGAGACGGCAGTTGAACGTGAATCGAACCGAGAGACGGGATAAATCGTACCGACTGTTGCGTCGGATGGCTTTGGTGCTGGAGGGGACGTTCTTTGTCGATCAGATCATGCTCTATGTTTTTGGAGTTAATCGGGACCGGTTGTACTACACTCCGGATAACCTCAGTCGGATGGGTTGGCAGATGAAGTTGTTCTTCGATGTTACCAATGCGAGCAATCACTTTGTTTATTCGACGCTGTATGTGACGATCCTGATGGTTTTGAACTGTCTGTTGAAGGCCTTTGAGGTGGAGTTGGAGGAAATTGTTTTGGGTTTTGAAGGGATTTTCGAACGTGTTGATCGGAAGGTGAACGAAGTGATTAGCAGGGATGAAGGGTTGAATACTAAGCTGCGGTGGAATATCTTGGAAAGGGAGCTGAACTTGGTGGTAATACGGCACTCGGAACTGCTGGATCAGTTGCATATTATGGGAGGGTTCTTCAAGATGACTTTTCTTTTGATGTTTTACATGGAATGCGTAGTTCTGGGCTGTGCGACGTTCTACATCATTGGTCAAGGGTTGACCATTAATTCGATCATCGTGGCAAGCTATTCGGGAGCTCATTTACTCGAGTGCTACTGGTTCTGTCGGCTTGTGGATATTCTGAATTCAACGGTAGGTCTTTGGATGTTCTGGATTATATTGTTAAACGGATTTGAATTCCAATTTCAGAACAAACAAATAGGCAGCGCTATATTCAATCTTGAGTGGCATCAGCGTTTGCGGAGTGAACCCGGTTTTACCAAACAGTATCGGAAGATTCGAACAACCTTGCTTATGGTCATCATCAAATCACAGCAGAATCTGGGCATTACTTGCGGAGGGATGTTTGAGATGTCCGCAGAGGCGTTCCAGCAATTGATGAAGATGATCTACACGTTTCTGATGTTTCTGCTTAATACCAACTCTGCCACCCACGGCAAGTAAGATTGGGTTAACCGCAAGGGGGTAGCGGATAAATGTGCCACGTGGCAGTTTGATGTTCCATAAAATGATGGGGTCAACCAATCGTTTCGGGTGTTTTAAAGTGTGCACTTCGTCGATCTGTTGTGTTTTGTCACTCAGAGTTTGTTCTAAATTGCACAAAGCTTGACGTCTACCTTCAGGATATCATTCCTTTTATATCACAGCCCTTTTTACAGTTCTTAATGATAGTCTGATAATGTATCTCGACCAGTAAAAGCAGCCATACGGCACCCCATTTCTTAAATTCTACGACTGCGTGCAAAATCATTATCGCAACCCTTCATTCTGTTCGACAAAAGTATGCATTTAAAAGCATCAAATTAAGGTTCTCTAGAAAATGTTCGAGTCTATCACCCAAGCTATCAGGTTAAGATATTTTCAAATGTAGTGACACTGTATTGTAAAAGTCAAAAATGCCTAAGAAATAAATCGATCAATCGAATGACAAATGATGTGTTTGATGATTATTTATAACTTTGTTTTGGAATTTTCCAGTCGAGGGTTACTGTGATTGCGAAGAAGCACTGATTTTATAAGACTTCATTTGTCATTCGCAGAAGATTCAGAACCAAAACAATTTCATGTCGCCTCTCTAGACTGATGCCATTTTAACAATCAACTTCAAGAACGCATTTGGGAGGTCCACAGGCCAATCATAAATTTAAAGCAATCGGACATTTCAACTTTGATTACGTCTCTTTCCGTCGTTACCGTGTCTAATGTGCCGGAAAGGACACTCTATGTTTATCCTACTTTCTGTGCCTTTTCGTGGGTGGTCGTCGTCTTTGACTGCAGGCTCAAATATTGAGACAAACGGAGGCGGTAGAATCAGAATGGCGGCAAATCAATTAGCCTGTCGCCTGCTCCTTTTTTGGCATGCATTTGACCCGTCCTTACAGCCAGTGCTACTGATTGCAGTCGTAAAAAAGGAACTGCAGGTAGAAGGCGATCGGGGTGGTGAACGCTGGGTGCCATAAAACTGTTATCGGTTCGACTGATGTCTTGTTTGCGTTGCTTTTGGGACTTCCGACAGGGGACCCGATTCGGTACGCTGATGGACTTTTGAGAAAACCTATGTGGTGTAAATAAGCAGCGATTATTTTGTACACATGGTTTCGAAAGTTGACAAAAGTAGCGACTGCAGCCAACAACTGCATGACTAATCGCCGAGACTTTGTGGAATAATTGAGGCATGGCAAATTGAAAATGAAGCAATTTGGAATTGTCCTTGAGACAAACGCTACCCTTGGTGATTATGTTGATTCGTATGAATTCTGGTTTTGTCGCAAATAATAATCAATACGACTTCTCTCGGAAGTAATTATCCAAAGAAACTTTATTCTTCGAATCAGAAAGTGATATATAAATCTGGCCACTTCCCTGGGGAATCCGGAATCCGGAACGTCACCAGGTGTGGCCAATGTGAAAGAATACTCTCAGGTTGACTATCAGTGGTATTGGTTTGTGAAATCATGAAGTTTGATATGTCGCAAGCCAGGTTTGATACAGTTCTAACTCTGGTCATTACACTGGTAGGGTACTTCCTTCACGATTCCCGATAATGAATCTGGAACTACGGAAAATAACGAAATGTCCGCTACGCTTCCAAAAACTAGGATAAATTTGTAATCGTATGGAAAAAGTTGCATCTAATTTGGTTAAGGGTACGCAGATTCATGATCTTTAACCACTGACAGACTTGTTACGAATTCTTGTTTCTAAGAAAAATATAATATTTTCGATTTTCAAGTAACATAAAAAATAACGAGCTGCAGAAAATTAGCACATTTGACATAACCTCAAGTTATCCATGCTATCTCCGGTGTCCGGAAGTCAATTCAAATTTTGATGTTTAAAACTAAATATGCTTCCCCGTCGAACGCTTCTAGTTTCATCAAAAACTGTTTATTATTCACCGAACTGTATCACTTTGAATCTGGACAAAATTTTGCTAGTCTTCTCCTTTTTGATCATCCCCTGTATGTGGTGTATGATTTATCTTGTCCAGCACAGTTATTTACGTATTTTTGCATCATGATCAGGAAGACCACGCAATGATCCGAAGGGTTAGTTTATAGGTCAAACGTGCAAATGTATTAAAATGATGCTTTATATAAGTACCGCAGAGTTCTAAAACTATCTTCTCAATCAACCTTAAACATGTTACTATGTTTTTGAAGGAAATATTTGCTAATCAACATGAGACTTTAGGAGTGGACAGTAATTTTGTAAAAACTAATATATGAAGAGAAAGTATTGATAGTTCAATTTGTGTACGACAGGCTGTGAAATTTAAATAGAAGTTATTGAAATTGAGAAGTAATTGAAATTTGAAGAGCTCACAAAGTTGCCTAAATTATCTTAAATTCCATTTGTTCTTGATAAGGAAAGTTAACCTTAATTTTCAATGCAAGAATCACTTAACGGGACTATTTTCTAGAACTGTGCTCTAAACGGGCTCACATTGCATTCCTGCGGATATTTGCAATTTACACATGGTGCGTATCACCTCGCGCGCATTGTTTCATAAGACTTATGTGTCGTGGCGTGTGTGTGCGTGGGAGGTGTGGAAACATGGGGTACCCGGGCGTTGGTGGGGGGGGGGGTACGGCCTGGTGAATAAGCACTTCGAGGAGATAGCATGTTGTCGAGCGTTAAGGAGTGTGGGGGGGGGGGGGGGGGGGGGGGGGGGATCGAATATAAGCTATCCAAATACATTTGCGTTGTACGCATGTATTTGTGATGGTTTTTTATTCTCTGAACACTGAATGCTGTGCGTTTGACTGTCCGCTTTCTTTTGTTTACTTGTTTGTGCGGTTCAAATTCTGCGTTTTCAAAATGTCGCGTATTGAAAAGGAAGTGAAAATTAAGGTTCTGGACACATGGCTAAGTGAGAAGGGTATTACTATGCGAAAATTAGCGAAGCGGTTTGGAATTCATCATGCGAGTGTTAAAACCATCATTAATAAGTTTGGAGAACACTATTCTTTGGATGAGCTACCAGGAAGAGGCAGAAAACCCGGTTCTTCCAACCCGAAACTGGAGCAGAAAGTGGTATCTCCAATCATGAAGAACAAATCAATGTCAAAACGTGATTTGGCCAAAAAAGCAGGAACGAGTGTCGGAATGATCCAGCGTATCAAGAGGCGAAACCACCTGAAGACCTACAAGAAGCAGAAAATCTCAAAACAAAGTGCAGAACAGAAGAAGCGAGCAGCAACAAGGGCCCGGAAATTGTATTCGCGTCTTTTGCAGCGTCCGGATGCATGCGTTTTGATGGACGATGAGACCTATGTAAAGGAGGACTCAAAAACCCTTCCAGGTCCACAATACTTTACTGCCGTCGTTGGGGAGGATGTGAGCGATGCGGACAGGTCGATTAAAGTGGAGAAATTCGGTCGAAAGGTACTGGTATGGCAAGCAATATGTTCCTGTGGTTTGAAGTCAACCATTTTTTACGTCTACCGGAACTATAAATGCGGAAATCTATCGATCTGAGTGTCTCCAGAAGAGATTGCTGGGTTTATGAGTGTGGAGGGGCCTAGTACACCTCCACCGTTTTGGCCCGATTTAGCGTCGGCTCACTATGCCAAAACCACTCTCAATTGGCTTGCGGAAAAGGGTATAGATTTCGTTGAGAAAAATATCAATCCACCAAATTGCCCCCAGCTTCGACCCATCGAACGTTACTGGGAAATTGTTAAGAGGGTCTTCAAGAAGACTGGTAAGGCAGCTGGGAACATGCAGGTGTTCAAAAAAATTTGGGCTCAAGCGTCCAAAAAATGCGATGCAACACTTGTCCGGAACTTGATCGAAGAGCATTCGATCCAAAGTTCGAAAATTAGTGAAGGAACAACTTAAATTTCATCCGGTCTTCATTATGTTCAAGTTTAACCCTCTTACAATAAAGGATCAATTTTTGGTGGGCGAATAAAATATCGGTTTTCAACATTATTTGAAAGAATAAGCTTGTGGATAGCTTATTTTCGATACACTCTTTAAATAGTTGAATCTATTCCAGCAGCTTAGTCCTAATGCAACATTTAGCCAATTCGACATTTCATCCATTCGACGTTTTATTCACTCGGCTGTTTGTCCTTTCATATCATACGTCAATTTGGCTTGGCTTTAGCACACCTTCTCTCGCGAGATTTCTCCTGTTCGGTTAATTATTTTTTGGGTTAAAAAAAACTTCTGAACAACAATTCAAGGCGTAACAGTTACATAAAAGGACCGACAATACATAAATATCGAAGTCCGGTTTTCAATAAAAAATGTTCTTTTGTGAGGCGTCTCTTCACTTACCCGCGTGGGAATTGATTCGACCTGACGTCTTTAGACTAGAAATAACATGATCTTTCATTTTATATTAATTCATTTTTTTACATTCACCACTTTAGACATAACAGACACCACCTACGACAAAATAATATGAATGAAAATTGAGAGATTTGTTAGTGCATTTGAGAATTTAGGCTACTTCTGGACGACAGTCTAAATTTCCGCTCAATTGGTTCACGTGAAAATGAAAAAATAAGCCCCCTAACATGACAATTATGCAAATCAGGCTTTGGTCTCATTGTATTGTCCGTCACCGTAGGTATCCTGTATGAGCTAAGAACTTGCTTTCTATTCAATAATGTATGATCCCTTTATACGGTCATTAATAGGTTTTTTATTAACACAAAAAAAAGCATCTATACGCCAACACCGCTACAGTATCATCAAATCAATGTTTAATTCAAATCCGATTGGATTCCATCTGCTAGTTGCTTTTTATCTTCTCGCAAAGATTTGCTTTCCCCCAGTACTGACTTTCTTCAAAAAACCAGACGACATGGCTCTGATGCACAGAATGAGACATTAATCTCCGAAAAGAGCAAATAGCATCTGTGGATTCACTTTTTTTGCGTCCATCTACACTCGCCATATCACTAGAGTTGTTTACTAACCGGTTACCAAGCAGCTTTCAACCAGGTCCAGTGGAGATTAAAAGAATTTTCCGGATTACAACATCCCCGAAGTGCTCCGATCCCGGCTACTCGTTGTCAATTTGTCAGGTTCGTTCCCTTCTTTTTTTTTTTTTTTTTCTGCCCAACCTTTGCTCGTGGACTTAATCTTGTGCTTTCAATCTAATGAACAGCTCTTTTTTTGTGTTGGTTCTGTCTGCATTTGATCCCAGTCCTCCACCGTTTGAACGGAAATCGACTTGCATCCGGGATTGGCAACATTTTAAACACTTTGTTTCGGTCAAGTGCAAATACATGACTTTCGGACAAAGTGCTTCTCTGATGTTTCGAACAATCTGTTTTCCTTTTACTCTCTTTTCGTGAAATGAAAAACTTTTCGAAAGAGGTAGGTACCCATTTCCGGTTGCAGCTGCTCCGACGAAGTGGTAATCTAGAATTGAAAAATCCATCACCATTTTACGGCGCCAATTTTATTCGGGCAATCATTTTATAGTGATTTTTATGGGTTGTATACGTTTTTCGATTTTGAAGTAAAATGTTCCGCTACACAATGTGGCGTCCAAGAGTATGCGAGTAATCACGTTCGACATTAAAATGTCGGGAAATCCATCGCAAAGTGGCTGGTCGTAAACTGGTTCAAGAAGCTATCGCAAACTTTTGTTATAGAGAAAATCAAACTGTTACCCGAATGTTGAGTTTCCCAAATACCGAATGATGAATCACCTCGAGCCATTCTACTCACTTCTGCTAACACAATAAAGCAAATAATTGGCAAAATTCATCCCATTCACCAATCAGCTAGCATCAAACAATAGAATCGCCTTCAAAGTAGAATACTCTCCTGCCCATCCTCCCACCACCCCGCAGCACACCGACGAAACAAATGAATAAACTACCGAACAATACGTAAAACATTTTAATTTGAATTTATTTGCCAACCACTCATCTATTCATCTTCGGTCAGCTGCCACCGACGCGACCCCTCGATTTGAATATCTCATTCACCAATTTACCATTTTTACTCCAACTCCGTTCGTTGCCGGTTTCCGAAATAAAACGAGAAAAAAGAATGCCACCCTGATTCGCTTGATTGCAGTTCTGCACCATTTAGTGGACAATTAATGTCCGTTTGGCGTTCGGCACACAAACACTGGCACTCATAAATATTAATCAAATTAAGTCCACACAACTGTTTCGTGCTTTTCCCATTGCGATGGCAATGGTCATCTCGAATGCGTTCGCCTGGCGCCTAAAGTGATGATTTATTCCAACCTTCGCCGAAGCGGGGAAAAGGGACAAAAGAACGGCGGCAATTTTTTCACACTCAATCTTTTCGCAACCCCGACGCAACAGTAGTTTTGATTGATTCGAGTGAACCGCCGACCGTTCCGGTGAATTACAAGAAGCGGAAAGTGTCATCAATTTCTGTATTCTGCCAGTGGATGGCTCCGAGGAGGGATGCGCCTCGATGGATGCAATCTATTACTGCCACAGCGGCAGACAGCGGTCCAGTTTCGGTTAGCGGGTAGGAGAGCAGAGATTCCTGCACAAGCGATAGGAGGATACGGGGGAGGAAGGCACAATTTTACTTTCAAATTTTTGCTGGCAATCCCTTGATGGCGGATTGTTCTCAATAGCGAACATGATTGATCGAAAACTGTGCGATTGGATTGATACAACATTAACTAGCAGAATTCAATTCGGAAACATACAAAAGGCGAATCCAATTCTTTTTGGAAAGATTGATTGATCTGTTGAAATGGTTTTTGCTCTGGATAATATGTTTTTTTTTTATTTAAATTACATATGAGATCATTACTGCTTATAAGGAACCAAGTATCAACAACCTACAAGAATAGAACATCTTACGTTTGTGATATAGATTCTTTGAATCCCATAAAGACATTCGGTCGAAAGGACATTTCACTGTAAAGGGCGATACGGTCAAAATTTGGTCAATATCAACTTGACGTATTTCTTTCAATTTTGCATTTAAAAAACCTGAACACCCCTCATTTTGAAGGTGTGTGTGTGTGTAGAATGTTGCTCCTATTTTGATTTTGGAATTCACTCTTCAGTTGTCAAAATGCCGTCCAAGCAAGAAGAGCAGCGTATCAAAATTTTGCTCGCGCATCGCGAAAATCCGAGCTACTCGCACGCAAAGTTGGCAAAATCGCTAAAAGTTGCCAAATCAACCGTTACAAATGTAATTAAAGTGTTTGGGGAACGTTTGTCGACAGCCAGGAAGTCTGGATCGGGGGGAAATCGAAAACCGGAAGCCGCTGAGACGACAAAGAGAGTTGCCGGTAGTTTCAAGCGAAACCCTAACCTATCTCTCCGAGATGCCGCAAATAAGCTGGGTGTATCGTCTACAACCGTGCATCGAGCCAAAAAACGAGCCGGACTATCGACTTACAAGAAGGTAGTGACTCCAAATCGCGATGATAAACAAAATACGACGGCCAAAGCGCGATCCCGGAGGCTGTACACGACGATGCTGACGAAGTTTGACTGCGTGGTAATGGACGACGAAACCTACGTCAAAGCCGACTACAAGCAGCTTCCGGGACAGGAGTTTTATACGGCAAAAGGAAGGGGAAAGGTAGCAGATATTTTCAAGCACACGAAACTGTCAAAGTTCGCAAAGAAATATCTGGTTTGGCAAGCCATCTGTACCTGTGGCTTGAAAAGCAGCATTTTCATAGCTTCCGGGACTGTCAACCAAGAAATTTACGTGAAAGAGTGTTTGAATAAACGTCTGCTGCCTTTCCTGAAGAAACACGGTTGTTCCGTACTGTTTTGGCCGGATTTGCATCTTGCCATTACGGTAAAAAGGCCATGGAGTGGTACGCCGCCAACAACGTGCAGGTGGTTCCCAAGGACAAGAACCCTCCCAACACGCCAGAGCTCCGCCCAATTGAGAAATACTGGGCTATTGTCAAGCGGAACCTAAAGAAGACCAAAAAAACTGCTAAGGACGAGCAGCAGTTCAAGGCAAACTGGCTTTCTGCGGCGAAGAAGGTGGACAAGGTGGCTGTACAAAATCTGATGGCAGGGGTCAAGCGTAAGGCCCGGCAATTCGGATTTGGAAAAGCGGAAGCCTAACTGAATATTTTTCCTGAATTTTATACTAATTGAACTTGAAAAGAAATTTAATTTGATTTTTTAAATAAACGATTTCACCGATTTACACGCGTTTTCCCTTGACCAAATTTTGACCGTATCACCCTTTAATAATATTGAGGATAGCTGGATAGTTATTTTGATTTTCAATATGATTACAAATATTACAAAAAAAAAACAGGCATATATAAAAGATGAGTTTACAATTTTTTGTCCTGACACATAGATGCCAGCACTAGAATAAAATCCATATTTTCAGTTTGTACCAACCAACCCGGGAAAAACTTGACACTTCTAGTAGATTGTCACTGAAACTCAAAAATTTGGTCCGCTGCACAGTGGTTCCCCCATAGGCCATAAATACAAAAAAATGGACTTCGAGGAATACGTGTTTCTACCTCGACATTGCTTCGTTAAAGATGTTTATTTCAATGTTCCACACAAGATTTTGACGATTTTAAACGGAATTTTTCGAAATCGGGTCGTATATGTGAGTGTAATTGGTATTCAAAAATCAATAGTTTATTAGTGATATCTAGCTTTCATTTATTCGTCAGTTAAACTTTTTTTTATATAACAGTATGTATATTTTTATAGATATTTGCCTTCAATAAAGTTAATTTTGAAATTTTATGTCAACTACATTGAAGTTTTTTTTTACAACGGTAATGGTACCGCGTAAAAAGAACTGCGTTATTTCAAAAAACGACGTAAAAAAACCGCGCTATTTCAAAAAAACGACGTAAAAAAAATCAAGGAAATGAAAATTATATATCATATTCATATTGCAAGTATATGGTCATAAAAATGTATTGGTGGTGGAAAAACATGGTTCCAGTTACATTGGCCACCGGGAATCTGCTACAAATGGATAGAGGTTGTTAATTCAATGTGTGAGCAAAACAATCCAGAGTAGTTATAGAGAGTTTTCGTCTTCGGCAAAATTTCTCAGATGTCATTCGTCGTCTTTTGACATTATCATATTAGTTCCACATCATGCAGCATAGATGGCACTGCAGTCTATCTTTTCTAAATGAAGCGCTAGAGAAATGCCGTCTTCTGCAAAGTTTCTCAGTATGTTGTTTGTCGTCGTTTGACATTATCATATTAGTTCCACATCATGCCGCAGAGATGGCTCTGCAGTCTATCTTTTCTAAATGAGGCGCTAGAGAAATGCCGTCTTGGGCAAAGTTTCTCAGTATGTTGTTTGTCGTCGTTTGACATTGTTATATTAGTTCCACATTATGTATACTGTAGAGATGGCGATGCAGATTATCTTTTCCAAATGCATTGCTAGAGAGTTACCGTCCGTGGCAAAATTTCTCAGTATGTCATTCGTCGTCTTTTTGACATTGTCATATTAGTTCTAAATTATACCGTAAATATGGAAGCGCCATGTCTGAAGTACGATCTGGATCTTACGTGATTATTTTGAATGCCTTTATTATATATAATTAACATCTTTTCTAAAGACAGCACTTTCCTATAGCACGATTTGGCAATTTAAATTGCGGCGCCATATTTGCGGCGTAATTTGGAGCTAATCTGATAATGTCAAGTGACTATATTTTACATTCTCAACCAACTTTACTGAGAACGGTAACTCTCAAAAGCATCATTTGGAAAAGATAATTTTTTACGCGGAAGGCCCGCTTAGGAAACACCATTTTGAGAAATAGAATAGACTTTCCAAGTAGTTTGTATTAGTAACAGTGTTCACGACAGTCCTTTTCTTTATCATAGGATTATTGTTTTCATATTAATCTCCTTGTATTGCCTATTTTATTTCTTATCAGGTTAATTTCATGCACATGAGGTTGAAATTTTGTTTAATCGTTGTGTGTCCGACAGGGTACCCGGGTACCTTTTGGGATTTCAATTCGCGATATTTCAATGATTTTTAATCGTAGGAAGTTGAAACTCTGCCAGATCCAAGAGAATGACGGTCAAAATTGATTGCAGGGGTAAACAGAATTTTCGGACAAGAAGGAAGGGGGGAGGGGTTCCAACTTTCTTTACTCCCCTTAAAAAGTCGACAGGGTACCCGGGTACCTTCAAAATTAAATGCCTACATCTCCGGCAATTTTCAACCGATTTCAACAGATTTGGACTCCTTGGATTGAGAATTTCCTTTTCTATCAAGTTATTATTACGATGGACCATTTCGAACACTCTGAATTCTAGAAAATCCGGATTTTCACGGGCATGTCCTGATGTAATGATACTGATCGTGGATTTTGGTAGAAATCCAGCAATATGGGTATCAAATTTCTTAAAATTTCTTCAGCAGATTGACTTTTCCTGTTTTGGGTCCATCGGATGTATGAAAGTGGCCAGTCCGGAGTAGGTTCCCCAAGGGTCCGTGGCTGGTCATAGGCATTTTTCAATGGAACCATAACAATATGTGTATCGAACTGCTTCCAATTTTCTCAAGCGTTTGTGCCTTGTAAACCTCGGAGTGACCTAAATACACTGATTTTTTTTGACGCGGTTTTTTTTTTCTACCGGAAACATATCAAACTATACTTCTTTTTTTAACATGGTTTTTAAGTGGTTTTACTACGTTTATGGTAAAGCCTTCAACATTTGTGGTACATTTGACTTACCTCATGTTGATATCAACCCCACCATGAATGACTTCATCGCAGTCATGGTAAAATTAAACGCATTTATAGTCTGCTGAAAATTGTTTGTGTTGGAACTCAATTAAACCCTCGAAATGGTAGATTCTACAGCAGATTTTTGTGTGTTTTATGCAGCGTAATTTGGAACTAATATGATAATGTTAAAATACTACAAATAACATACTGAGAAACGTTGCCGAAGACAGCAACTCTCTAGCGTTTAATTTAGAAAACATAGACTGCAGTGCCATCTATGATGTGGAAATAATATGATAATGTCAAACGACGACAAACAACATACTGAGAAACTTTGCCCAAGACGGCAAATCTCTAGCGCCTCATTTAGAAAAGATAGACTGCAGTGACATCTCTGCGGCATGATGTGGAACTAATATGACAATGTCAAAAGACGACGAATGACACCCTGAGAAATTTTGCCAAAGACGAAAACTCTCTATAACTACTCTGGACTGTTTTGCTCACACATTGAATTAACAACCTCTATCCATTTGTAGCAGATTCCCGGTGGCCAATGTAACTGGAACCATGTTTTCCACCACCAATACATTTTTATGACCATATACTTTCAATATGAATATGAAATATAATTTTTATTTCCTTGACTTTTTTTACGTCGTTTTATGAAATAACGCGGTTTTTTTTACGCGGACCGCGTAAAAAAACCGCGTGAAAAAAACCGCGTAGAAAAAACCGCGTAAAAAAAACTTCAGTGTACAGTGTTGATATTTACAATTTTGATCAGTAGAAATGCACTCAAGTATTGTCTATTGACAATATCAATGAGATTTATTGGTATTTTTCGGAATACGCAAACACAACTTTCCCCCCTCGATTCCCCTCACCAAACCTTCACCAAAACTTGCCAAAAGTATTGACTTCGACTTGTAGTAAGATCCAGCTGCGCATTTCTGCGCCCAGGGTTGCTGTGGTTAGTTAGTTTAAGTGACTCATATCAATTAATTGCTTTTCCTCTAAGAACGTATGTACATAAGTCATTGGCATACACATATTTTTCCCTCGATTCCTCTCACCGAATCTTCCACAAAACTTCATTGAGAGTATTGACTTCGACGTGCACTAGCTGCGCATTTCAGCGCCATGGTTTGCTGTGGATCGTTTAAGTGTCGTATATCTAATACATTGTTGAAAACTATAGTGTTTGAAAACTGAGTACGCTCAACTCTGGTATAACGCGATTTCCTTTTTAAGATAGATGCGGCATTTCTAATACCAGGCACTCTTGTCGATTGGAAAACTGTTAGAGAAAGCTGCAGAATCCAACAGCAAGAATGTCACAGAATTCAGAAGGAGTAGTACGAGAAAGATTTGTTTTACAGAAACGAATACGGATCAAAGTTCACTTTTATAATCGTACCCTGTTATAACTGGATTGAGAAAAAATCCAACCGAAAACAAGGAAGATATGGCTCAAGATTCCCTTAATTTGTTATACATATGAAAACTTCTATTATTGATTTGTTTTTAATGTTTGTTGATACCGATGATAGTTTATAAGTCATAATACATTCACTAACTGATTTCCTGGAGAACAGTTCTTTTTCATTATAAAGCTTAACTCATGTAAAAAAAGGGTAGCGAATATTTAGTCCAAGAAATATCGACGGAGTACAATTTTTTTTTCTTCCTACAAGATTGAAATACCTGGTTTTATCCACCTCTAGATATTAACCCACCACCTAGATATTAAATCTAGCCAAAAAAATTTGTTTTTTTTTTCTTTTATCGCTTACACTCAATATAACTACAAATAATCTTTTTAGATCACTTTAATGTAATTTCACGTTAGGTTATAGATACTTCTACTTGTAGAATCGAGAGTCACGCAATATTCCTGACTAGTGCGTTGGATTCAAAGTTCAACCAAAAGAAGTTATTGTAATTAATCTCGTTTTAATGCATTATAAGGATGTTATAAAATTTATGAAAATAATGTTTCAAATTAATGTGATTACACGTATTGAAAGTGAAATTGATGGTACTTAAAATATGCAAACGGAATGTACTAATAAAATTTACGGCTGTTATTAGGAAATAAAAAAATATTATTGTTTTAAATAAATTATTAATATTGTTGTTGTTGATGATATTTTTTTCTATCTATGTTAGCGGTGGTGGTTGTTGCGTGTCCATTTTATCTCTCTTGTAATGTGGGGAGGGGGGTAATTTGTTTTTGTTTTCTGTCATGACAAGAAAAGAAAATTTATTTTATTATTTTTGTGGTATGTGGTGTGGTAAAATAACACGTGGGGTGTTGGACATAAAATAAGCAGTACTACCCCGGGGGGGGCGTAGGATGATGTGTTTTGTGGGGTTGTGGTGCTTATTTTTCACTGGTGTTGCATTTGTTATCTTATTATCATTTTTTTTTGATTTGGGGTGAGATGGGGTGGGATAGGCAAGGATGGTTCCAATCGTATCAAAAATCATTCGATGAACGCTCTTTTTTGATTCAATAAATGCTCACAATGAGAAGTTCTGCTTCACCTCTCACATAGAAAACTTATGGGGCAAGGTAAACATTAAATGAACATAGCATGAACTTCGTCGCCTGTCAATTGAATGCGTATTCTTCACTGCTTGCTTGTACAATTTATTGATTCGTTCGTTGGCTTCTGTAGGTGATTCATTTTCGTTTCCTGATCCGATTGAGTGCTAATGTTCGAAGCTTCCGATCGGATCACTTGGTGATTGTGTGGTGCCGCGTTCAAAGCAAAAATGAATCGGAAGCCGAAAAGCACAGTGTAGCCATTATGCATTCTTGTTGAAATAGAAAACAAGCGAATGCTTGTTCACCGAACGGTAATCGACGATAGGGATGTTCAACCCTTTTCAATTGTCAATCTCGTTAACGATTTCTCTCGCATGTTAGGGGAGAATGGTACAAAACGCACCGTTTAAGCAACATCGTGAATTACTAGGGAATAGAAGCTGAAATTGTAGAAGAAGTTATTGTGTATGAAGCATTACGATGTTTTCGTTGTAGATCAAATGTGATTTAAATTAAAACCGAAATTTTTTCATGATTTTCTAAACCTTTTCCAATTAGATCCCAAGACAACATCGGGGTAAAACGCCTGTGTCATTGCGCCATATGCACCCCAAAATTGGGATAAGACGCACCACAACCCTGGGATATGATGCACTGCAATAGTGGGATAGCATGCACCGGTCGTAAAAGGTAAAAACACGGTATTTAAAGGTTACTCATTAGGGTTGAAAAGTGAGTAGGTTGCAACATATCGCCACAACCTTTTAGCTCTGTTTAGTAGTGAAGCAGCCAGGTATAGAATAAAGATAGCAAAACGATGCAATATGTTGCCAACTCCTCATTATATACACGCTTAGAAAATAGTACCCAACGGAGCAGTTAAGTGTGGGAATCCAACGTTGGGTATAGTTATGTTTACCTACCATTGGGTTAAAATTATTAACTTTTGGGTAGAATTTTACCAGAAGTAAGTTATTTATACCTAACGGTAGGTAAACATGATTATACCCAACGTTCCACATTTAATTGCTCCACTGGGTACTTTTTTCTAAGCGTGTAGACGTGAACAACGCCACGGAGCGTTCTGCCCTAGTTTTAGTTTTGCATAGTTTTGTCTAAATATTCTGTAAATATATGGATTTGTAGTGAAATTTTGATACTATCTTGAAGTTTTGTTGTCAGCGATACATGAGAAGTGAATTTACTATAAACCATCGATATTAACGCTTGGTACAAGCTTATTTTAATAACACTATTATTTACATGTGCGGTACAGTCATGACAATTTCTTCAATTTTGATCATATTTTGGTGTTTTAGTGCCTTATTGTACTACAAAAATATGAGTTATACTGTTTTATGAATAAATTAATAGAGTATCATTCCATTACAGCAATAGTTTTGAAGATTGGAGTGGATCATAATACCCCACCAGTGCATTTTGTACTGTTCTCCCCTATGTGATATAAAATTCATAAGGTGTGCATAACACATTGTGTGAATAGTCCTTAAAAAAATTGTCACGACTTATCGGATACGTGTGACAGGAAAATAAAAAAAAATCGAATTGAGTAGGCTGATTTTTTTCCCAGACGGTACAAAAGGAAGTGTGTTGTGGGAAAAAGATGAGTGATGGTGGGATTTGTGGATATTACTTAACAAAACTTCCAACACTTTCATTCCAACTAAAAGGCAATGATTCTGTGCTAATGAATGCTATCGTCTCTCGTCTCCGAACATTATCAACTGGCGATCCTTCTGGGTCGATTTTCCACAACCACTCAATCAATGCAGAGTGAATCACAGGTTGGCAGAGCTGTTGTCCATTCGACTTGCATTGTGGAATGAAGTAATCTACAAAACGTTTAATCTTGTTCACCCACTGAGTTCAAGCGTGTGATGCCTTTACCAATACATTCATCGATGTGGTTGTTTCAAGCACGGATAACAATAAATAATTTTCGCAGATTTTTTCGGCAGTCACCAACACTGGTTTAGAAATGATAAATTATATATAAATGGGGGGGGTATGGGGTGGATGGATATGAAATTTTGAAAAAAAGGTAGGGGATTGAAGGGACAAAATTAAAAAAGTTAAAAATTGGTGAAAAAAAAAGGTGGGGGAAAAAAATGGAAAAGTGTGTCGTACCTAAATTACATCACGCACTGAAGGGAGGGAGATGTGTTCCCAAGCAACCAAAAGTTAACATTTAACTTAATGGACGAACTCATAAGTTTACATAAAGTTCAAATTTAAATACGTTAAACCTTTTTTCCTTCTGACACCAAAAGAAGGATATAAAGATCGCTTGAAAACTTGACTTTTTCCGAGGCCGAGAGGACCGCTCGACTCAGCACGACGGACTGAGCATCTCTCTCTCTCTCTCTCCTCTCTCTCTCTCTCTCTCTCTCTCTCTCTCTCTCTCTCTCTCTCTCTCTCTCTCTCTCTCTCTCTCTCTCTCTCTCTCTCTCTCTCCCCCCCCCCCCCCCCCCCCCCCCTCTCTCTCTCTCTCTCTCTCTGTGTGTGTGTGTGTGTGTGTGTGTGTGTGTGTGTGTGTGTGTGTGTGTGTGTGTGTGTGTGTGTGTGTGTGTGTGTGTGTGTGTGTGTGTGTGTGTGTGTGTGTGTGTGCAGCAACAATTACAACAACTTTCCCAAATTTATGATTTAAAGCAAAACCCAAGCAACAATATCTTAATTCTTATGTTTTGAACATGAAAAAATTGATTACTCATATGCACAAATAATCTTTAGAAAGTTGTGTTTAAGTTGTTCAATAACTACAGTTTACGTGAAATTTTGTGTTAAGTTTAACGAATAAGCATTTCATTTGCTTCAGTGACAACAAAAATAAACTTTATCAAGATTGGTTTTAACGACCACCTTAAATGATGAGACGACGTTTTCGTCTTTTAAAAAAGTAAGTTATTCAACTTCTCGTGGTTGAGAAAAGGAAAAGACTTATTAAGCTCCTTTAAGTAATCATACGATTGTTTGTTTTTTTTTTGGCTGGTGGTTTTTCGTCATAAGCAATGCAATTAAACAATTGAGATACATTGCACTATAAATTCGGCACAGAAACTTGTTTGGAATGGTGTGACATTTCCCACCTACATGCAATGATAATTTTTGTTAAAAAACAGTTGTGTCTAAAGTTATTTTCACAACTGGAGCATTTTTGTGTGATCTAGATCAAAATTACGGATAATCAAATTGAGAGCAATCCAGTCTTAGATTAGATGGATAATACTAGGATTTTATTTTATTATTCCGTTTGAACCGCTGAACAGAATCCTCACTCAATTGTTCGTCAGTTTTTAACAATAAAGGGTGTCCACGATGAAATTGCCACACTATGAAATTGCTCTAACTTTTTAACCGTTGGGTGGATTTAGTTCATAGTGCATTATTTACATCCTGCAAGTTTTAAAGTCCTGTGATCAAAACTCGCGGAAATGGAGTCGAAAGAACAGCTCGTGCGTGATAAAATCTTGCGCATTCATCACGAGAACAAGGATCTCTCGCATCGTTCCATCGCTAAAACGTTGGGAATCGCGAATTCCACGGTGTCGCGAGTGATTAAGCGGTTCGAGGAACGGTTGACCACCGATCGGAAGCCCAGAAGTGAAGGAAAAAGTATTCCGTACAACACCGAAAATCACAACCGCGTAGTTGGGGCCTTCAACCGAAATCCGAACGCCTCCGTTCGGGATGTGGCTAAGAAGCTGCACCTTGCCGAAGTTTTGTCCAGAAGGCCAAAACTAAGGCTGGGCTTCGAACGCTCAAGGTACAAAAGGCCCCTAATCGCGACGAGAAGCAGTACAAGTCCGCCAAAACCCGTGCCAGGAAGTTGTACCTCAACATGCTGACGAAAGTTGAATGCTGCATCATGGACGACGAACATATGTGAAGGCCGACTTCAAACAGATCCCCGGCAACCTGTTTTTCACGGCCAAGGATAAGTTCAGCGTTCCGGAGCATGTCCGCATTCAGAAGATGTCCAAATTTGCGAAGAAATTCCTGGTTTGGCAAGCGGAGTGCACCTTTCGTGACCCAGAACACGATGAACGGACAGGTGTACATAAAAGAGTGCCTCCAGAAGCGGCTGCTTCCTCTCCTGAAGGCCCACAACGTCCCAACAATCTTCTGGCCGGATTTGGCCTCATGCCACTACTCCAAGGACGTGCTGAAGTGGTATGCGGACAATAAGGTCAATTTGGTGCTGAAAATGTTCAACCCTCCCAACACTCCGGAGCTCCGCCCCATCGAGAAGTACTGGGCGATTATGAAGCAGCACCTTCTTAAACGACCTAAGGTAGCGAAGACAGTCGAGGAACTGAAGAAGGGTTTACATGCAAAAAATGGTTGATTCACAGGTTGTGCAGAATCTTATGGCCGGGGTTAAGGCCAAGGTGCGGGCATTTGCGTATGGACTGTAAATAAAATACGAGTAAAATGGTAAAATGAAGTTTAATAGTTATTTCTCAATCCCTGAAAATTTGATGGCAATCGGATGAAAACTCGAATTTTGCGAATCAATTTTGTGTGTGGCAATTTCATCGTGGACACCCTTTATTATTCCGTTTGAACTGCTGAACAGAATCCTCACTCAATTGTTCGTCAGTTTTAACAATAAAAAAAAACATGGTGTAGCTTCTGAACTATTCTAATTCTTTGTTCCAATGGATTGAAAACTTTGGTGGAGGCGTATGGGACATTGGTGTTTTACTTGTTATGCCAGCCAAAAAATCCCCTTTTCAGGACGTTTTGTTTTCCCCCTGAAAAAAAGAAAGAAAAAAAAAAAATTTTAAATAAATTTTTAAAAATTAAAGATTGGACTCGGAAAAAAATGAGACACACAAAAATGATCACCTAAAATTCATTTTAAATCGGATATTTCTCAAATTTTCATGGATTAAATAACTATATGTTAGCTATGTTTGAATTTCCTCCCCCAAGCTGAATGCTCGTACATTTTTCCTAACACTGCTCATGAGATCTTGGGCGAGGCTTTGTCCATCTTCCTTCCTTACACAATTTCTCCCAGTATTTCTTCAAAGCTTCATCGGTTTTGAATGTTTTTTCCGCATTTCTTCAACTTCTTCTTCATTATCGCCCAAAGCTTTTCGATCGACGAAGTTCTGGTGTATTTGGCGGGTTCGCCTCCTTCGGGACCACATTGACGCCCTTCGCTTCGTACCAATCCATTACAGGATTGGCGTAATGGCACGAAGCGAGATCCGGCCAGAACAGCGTGGGACCACGGTGAGAGCGGAGGAAGGGCAGCAAACGCTTCTGCAAGCATGCCTCTCGATAAATCTGCCCGTTTATGGTGCCGGTTGTAACGAACGCCTTGCTGTACCTTCCGCACTCGCAGATCGCCTGCCAGCTACTTCATCGCGAATTTGCCCATCTTTCTCTTCCGGAACTTTTCCGGAACCTCCATGCGGGACGTATCGACAAAAAACTCGAGGCCGGGGATTTGTTTGGTGTCCGCCTTGATATATGTCTCGTCGTCCATGACGAGACAGCCTGGCTTGACCAGCCACTCACGGTACAGCTTCCGCGTACGCAATTTGGCCACCGTGTTGCGCTTGTCAGTCCGGTTTGGCGCCTTCCTGACCTTAAAAACACGTTGCCCAGCCCGCTTCATGGTCTGCTGGACGCCACTTCGACGATGACCTTTTTGGCCACGTCTCGGGTGGAAAGGTTCGGGTGATTCTTTAAGTACTGCCTTATCTTCCACGCCTTCTCTGGGTATTCCGTTTTCGGTTTTCGGCCGCTTCCAGCGCGCCAGCTCGATGGTCTTCGTCTCCTGGAACATCTTGACAACGCAGGACACGGTGGAATGGTGGATTCCAAGCCTTTTGCCCATCCATCTGTGCGACTGACCAGGATTATTGATCACCGCGCCCAAGATTTGCTGGCGTAGCTCTTCTTGTTTCGAATGCTTCTTGAAAACTACTTGACAGATTGCGATAAAATTTTGCACACATAAACAAAACACTTGAACTAGTATTACTCAAAATTTAATTAATTTTTACCCACGCGATAAAAAATTAAACCCAAAACAAAGTGTCGCATTTTTTCCGAGTCCAATCTTTAATAAAGCGACCGTTAATGATGCTAGAGACAGCTATACAGTTTCTGATAGAACCGAAGACAATGATACGTTGTAGAGCAAACTTTTGTAGTCGATGTCCATTTGGGTAAATTTTTTTTTTCATACTATATCTTAGGGATGAGATGAAAAAACTTCAAATAAATCTAGTGTTAGAATGACAATCTTTTGAACCACATGGTGTTTTTTCAAGTTTGAGGGGAGAATCGGGTAAAATGAGTAAAATGGGTAGGTACAGTGCAAGTGAGTTTTATATTCCTGGCGCCGATCTTCAAACCCGCAAAGTTCAACATAAGTAAAGTGCAAGTGAGAGTAATAATCCTGGCGCAAATCTTCAGAACAGCATGGTACATGAGTTTTTTCAAGTATAAGGGGAAAACGGGTAAATTGGACCACTTTCTGGCATCCGATCAAAGTAATATTTGTTCCATTCAGTTTTCCAGCAAATTTTGCAAATTCACAATGCACTTGGGTTCAATATAGTAACACTGAGTTGAATTTTTGGGTAATAATTCCAGTTTGCATCCAAAATGAGGAAGGAAACAGGCAAAATGGGACACCTACTTTGGTCAACCCTGAATGAGACCAACACCATTTGATTCCCCGCATTTTTTTCCATAAGATAAGCTAATTCTTAGGACTCCTACCCTGGGCCTTCTAAATTAATGGATTTTGGGGTTCTTTTTGCCCTCTGTGAAGGGTCCTCTATGGGTTGTAACCGGGTGGAGACCTAATCCATGAGAGAACCCCAAGTGGCCCAACAACAAGTATCAACCAACAAAATACCATGTAGGTTAATTCGTTCTAGGACAGTCTAACCTAATACGAAATCGATTTACCATCCATAATTGATTGCCGATCAAAAATTCCTTCAGCGTCAAGAGGACTGCACCCTCGGATTAAAGGTTGAATCCAAATTGCAACTACCAATTTCGATAGTCTATAATCAAGGATGATTGCGAATACCAGCAGCGGCTCCTTTTTGCGGGTGGAAAGCGACTAAGAGTGTCAGTTATTTCCCAAACTTGGAACGCATCGGCTGTCATGGACACGGCACGGAATCTTGTGGAGCGGATCAAAAAATTCATCGCCTCCCTTGACGATGAAAGTGACTTCTTTCTCCCGATGAAGTACTTTCTTGTGATTGGCGCCGTTCACATTCCGACGCAGGATTCGTTCTATCGTCGCCTGTTTGTGTGCTACCGGGTGCTGGTGGGAATCCAGTTTTTCGTCTGGATCGATCGAGTCTACGTGGCGCTGTTCGAGTGGAAAACCCGCGGCGATCTGATTGGAGTAAATACGTTTTTCCTGGCACTGGTTATGATCTTGATGAGAGCCGGCTTGATTTGGATGTATCTGGATAAGCTGCAGGGTGTCTGCGCTTATCTGGGTCGGCGGTTGAATGAGAATCGAAGCGGAAGGCGGGATCAGTCCTACAGGTTGATGCGGAAGATTGCGGTGGGCCTGGAGGTGACGTTCATCGCGGATCAGATCATGTTCTACGTGTTTGGAGTTCATCGGGATCGAATGTACTGCACGCCGGATAACATCAGTCGGATGGATTGGCGGGTGAAGTTGTTCTTCGTTGTGACCAATGCGAGTTATAACTTCGTATTTTGCTCGATTTATGTGATGATTATAACGGTTTTGACCACTCTGTTGATCGCATTCGATACGGAATTGGAGGAGGTGGTTTTGGCATTTCAAGGGATTTTCGATCGAGTTGATTTGAAGCTGAATGAACTGGTCGGGAAGGACGAACGGTTGAAGAGAGAGGCGGAGTTTGGTGAGCCTTTTGAAGAGGCATTGTACTGGTATATTATGGAAAAAGAGCTGAACTTGGTTGTTATCAGGCACACCGAGTTTTTGGACCAGTTGGGCACGTTGGGTGAATTTTTCAAGCTTATCTTTGTTTTGATGTATTACATGGAAATCGTGGTCTTGGGATGTGCGTCGTTCTACATCAACGAGCAAGGATTGACCTTCAATTCGATCATCGTGGGAAGTTACGCCGTAGCCCACCTGATGGAGTGTTACTGGTTCTGTCGGCTTGTGGACAACTTGAATGATACGGTAGGTCTCTCGAAGAGCTGTAGTTAGCAATTCAGCTGATTTCAATTCCTATTGCAGAACAATCAAATTGGCATCGCCGTGTACGGTTTGGACTGGCATCAACGATTGCGAAAGGTGCCCTGCTCAGCTAAAATGTACCAAAAGATTCGTGCATCCCTTCTTACGATAATGAGTAAATCACAGCAGAATTTGGGCATTTCCTGCGGAGGGATGTTCGAGATGTCCGCGGAGGCTTTCCAGCGCTTGGTGAATATGATCTACAATTTTTTGATGTTTCTGATTAATACTACTGGTTCCAACCAGGGGCAGTGAAGTTTGATTAACTTAGCCCTTCTTCGTGGCACACCCCCGCAAATAAATGTGCCACGTGACTATTTTATGATTCACTAAATGACGACGTTTTCTCTCAACCCTTTTCCTGACATCCCCAAGAGGGCAGTTCGGTTGAAACAGCTGTTTGAAAGTTATGTGAATTGACTGGTACTTTTGAGGGGTGTGGTTTGAGAGTTTATTATAGTGAACATGAAAAACCAACTATTTCAATGTTGATTGTTGAAGGATTCTCCTGTCTCACGTAAAATTAAATTTCATACACAAGTATTGTAAAAATGTATGTGTTTCATTTGATGCTTAATAAAAAAATTGGAATTCGAATCTTCCTGTTTGGCAAGAGTCCCATCGATAGAAACTCCAAAGCAAATACCGAATCCACGAATAATCCCAAAATCCATAAAACCTCTTTTTTGTGCCAACTCGCTTTGACACCCAGCATAAACACAAAAAGAGTTGCCTAGTAGTTGACGTACGGGAAAAATTTGATTTGCTTTATATTCTCCTTCACGTTCGGTGAGTAAGCACCGGCAGTTTAACGAGCCTTTTCCAAATCAATTTCTTTCCTGTTCCGATTCGACCGATTCCGGCGGTCCCACCGGGACAGAATAGGGCCAGTGCACAGCGCAAACAAAGTACATGTTTGTTCCCGAAATGGCAGTCAGTCCAGTAGTGTTTAATCGCTTTTCAAAGTTTATGGCCGGGGCCATTGGACGACAAGTTGGATGCTGATATGGATGGACAATTTCGCAAAATGCCAGCGCGTGGACTCCTGGGAGTATACCCGATCGCAAATCCCGAGTGGAGGAATTAAATCTCGAAAGTGGCTCCATAAAGCATACATACATTGCATTTGAAAAGCGGAGAGATTTTACTGTCCTGACGGTGGCAGGCAGAATTTCAATCAATTCATTGACGATTTTAGTGCTCTGTGTGCATTGTCGATGCTGACGTTTTACGAGCTCCATAGTTTTTAGAGCTACTGATTTGGACGGTTGGTGAATTTTAAGTAGTTACGCTTTCACTGCTGCCTGACAGATGGAACAATATTCAATTTGAGTAGTTTTTGTTCTTTTATGAACAGTAGCGAAGGGAAGTATTAAATTTTAAATCTTGAAATAGCAGCACACGTCCACTTTTACGGCGCCATTTCAACCACCGAAAACGTTTGTCGCTAATAAAAAGCTACTGCCAACTTAATTAAATTTTTGCACACCACCTCACATGTCCTGATGACATTTGAGGAGGAGTTCCCGTCTGTAAAATCTGACATACCACAAGCTAGAACACCGCAAAGTCGTTCGCCCACTGGAAACACGGCCAAGGCAGGGAGGATAAAATTTTATTGGTGCATAAGATTTAATCCCTCTGCGAAGGTTGCATGGCTCATGTTTCCGGCTATCCGAGGACGCGAAAATGGCTCCGGTCATATGCATAGACCATAAACATATGTTATTTCAAATCCCACTCGGAGGGATGTTCGTTCGGTCGGAACGACGACGGCGGTTACACATTTGTGACACGGGTGACAGATTTTGACTTCCATTTTGCGGTGTTCTCGCTTTGTTAGCGGTTTAACGATGATGGTTTCGTGGAAAAATTATGAGATTTTTATTAAAAACCACCATTTAAATCCACCCCGCTTTGATTGCGGGGTTGAACAATACGATGCCCTAAATGCGACAAATCGTCGAAGGTGGGCGCAAAGAAAGCTAGGCTCGACGCATGGTGTAATGTTCAATAATCACTCGGATATTATCGTTAAAAGTTACGGCTCTAGGTTGAGGATGGATTCGAAATGCCACACGTTCGACTACCCTGGTTCACAATGTTCTTAATTAACTACTGCGCTTCCACAGCAATACCAGTTACTGAACACTGGACAAAATATCTATAAGGACAACCGAAAATTTGCAATTTTTTAAAACTGGGTTTATTCACGCAAAACTTCTGTTTTCCAGTTTTGTGTGTTTAATGTCATCTCTCCTTAACTAAACAGTTTCGGAGATGACTTGAATTTAAACGCGGGATATGGACTGTTTTCATCTGCTTAGAAAGAAATAATTATAAGGACAAGATGATTTTTTTTAATAATATCACACTCATCATTCAACCTACATTATGACCGAAAATTTTGATTTTCATATTTATTAAAGGGTGTTTCGATCAAAATTTGGTCGACTTAAACTTGACGCATTTCCTTTCATCGTACGTTAAAAAAATTTCCACACCCCTCATTTTGAAGATGTGTGCGTGTAACATCATTATTTTGATTATGAGATTAGCACTTCAGTTATCAAAATGTCTTCTAACGAAGAGAAGCAACGCATCAAAATTTTGCACGTGCATGGCGAAAATCCAAACTTCTCTCACACCAAGATGGCGAAATTGTTGAATGTGGCTGAATCAACTTTTACCAACGTATCAAAAGTGTTCGATGAACGTTTGTCGACAGCCAGGAAAGCTGGATCGGGGGGAAATCGAAAGCCGGAGGCCATAGCGACGACAAAAAGGGTTTCCCGCTATTTCGAGAGGAACCCAAACCTCTCCGTCCGAGATGTCGCAAAGAAGCTGGGAGTCACGGTTGAAGAGCTAAAAAACGAGCTGGACTGCGACTTACAAGAAAGTGGTGACTCCAAATCGCGACTAATAATTCATTCTATGGAAGGATTATATGGAATTTCTAATTAGTATGTAATTTCCCCTTTATATAACTAACAACTCTGTTGGCAACACTGTGTGTTTGTTTTGACTCGCCGTTTCTATTGACTGTTTTTATTTATTGTTTAGCTGTGTAATCGTTCGTGATAATTACATTAACGTACCGTTTTGAACGTCTTTCGACCTGTTCTCGCGCGCGATAGCAAAAATCCGTACATCGTCGTCGTGTTTTGCTGTTTTCTTCATGTGAGTGCATTGTTGTGGTATTGCAAGTGAAATCGTGGATTCTTTCTCTTCTTCCCTACCACCACGCATTTTTTTCTCGACCGCTGCGCCATCTGAAAGATTTTTCTGGCAGTAATTACTTGCATGATCACGCATTCTTTCACATTTCATTTGGATGAAATCAGCAAATACCATCAATTATTTTGACTTTGCAAATCGTGCTCTATTTTGATGAGAGATATTCGTGTTCGCAGCTCAATTCGGTCCGCCTACGAATCTGGTCAAGAAGTTGTTCTCAGTAAGCATAATGAAATCGTCGAAACCCTTAAGTTTGAAATCATGAACGAGCTGAAAAACGAACTACGGAACAAATTTACTGCGCTTACACTGAAAGTTAATTTTAGTTTATATTACGAAATCGAAGGTAGAACTAACAAATCTGTTCGTTGTTTTCAGCAACGAAACTGATTTGTTCTTTTTATGAAGATACATTCGTAATTAATGGCACACGCGCAACTGTCAAAAGCACGAAGCATTTGTTGACACAGAAACAACATTCGTGCATTGTACAAGATCAATACAAAGAGCTACGAATATTTTGTTACCAATTTAAAAGAAACATCTCTCTGATGGTTGCCTGAATGACTGAGAGATCTACTTTATCGACTCGACATGTAATTGACAAAAAAGCGCAACCACGTGGAGCTATCCAGCGTCTTTTTTAATGTTACTGACATGGGATTCGATCCTGTAAATTTTGGAAAGAGCTGATACTGCATCCTCGGTTGATCTCACTATGCCATGGCGACTCGTGAGGTGATAATTGAATAATGAGTATGAAGTTATTACTCTCGACACCGCTTCCATTTGTATTTTGGGATAAATAAATTATCCCAGCAGCAACATCAGCGAAGCAGCGATTGGCTGGTCTTCACGAAATCTATTTCGTGCAATATACAAAAAGGTGTAATGATAGCATCTCACAAGATAAAAAGCAATATGAATGTTTCATACAATATACGAGACATTTGTTCTATGAACAAAATCCATTATTACGAAGTGAGTGAAAGCTAATTTACGAAAATAAATTTTCAGTGTATCAACTCCAACTCATTAACGCCGAGGTCTTCGAAGTGCACCGATAATGCTAACGTTTCCGTTCGTCGTCGACTTTTTGGGGGACCTGAAAAAAAAAAACCACCACAAAGGGTGTGGGTGGGGGGGGGGGGGGGTCTTCTCTCGGGAATGGGGGGGTGGGGGTGGAGGTTGTAGGGGGAAGTTGGGGTTGTTTTGTTATTATTTGGTTAGGGGAGGGGGGGGGGGGGGAGGGGAGCGGGGGGGGGGGGGGGGACTAGTAGCCAACGGAAAGGACGTCAGTTCTATGTCTTTGATCTCCTTCAAAATTGGACTGAGTGCAGATCTGAAGGAAAAAGCTTTCTCATCAGCCGCAAATTTTTGGAAACCTTCCCAAACTCCGACTGATGCATTAATTGGAAACCGTTCGTCCCGAACTGTTCAGTCGACGTCGGGAGATGGCGCCATGGAGGAGGAATCACTAAACCACGACGCGCAGTAAACAGTACCATGGAGACCTCTTCTCAGTTCGACACAGTCCCGCCTTTTGCTGTCGTCGTTCATCGTAGTCGTCGCGGTCCTGATGTTGCTTCTGACGAAGAGGTTCTCCAAACTGCGAATTCAGGCAAGTACCCGCAATTTGTAGAACGTACTCTTTCTGATGAATCTTCCGATTCCAGCCTTCTTTCTCCTGCTGATGCTTCCACTAGACCGCCGTTATCAAAGCCTGCCAGTCCGCTACACACCTGTCATCTCACCCATGCTCGTCACAAAGCAGTATAGAAGCCCTGAACCCTCCTAGCTCAGCTGTGCCCACTGCCGGTCTCAACGATGTTCTAATTGCTAGTTCCAGCCGTCAAAGTCGTCCCGGCCCTGGGTCTAGTGATGGGGAGAGGGCTCTCCAAGCTGCCATCTATGACAAGTATCCTTCATCTAATGCCGTTGCTCGGGCTGATGCTGCCTCATCTTTCAGATCGCTGTTTCACATTATCGAAGCAACTGTTCGACGACACGTATAATGTCTACCGGCTGGACCTCGCTCAATAGCAACAAGAAATCTGGTGGTGGAGTTCTTCTTGCCGTGCGCTCAAAACTCAAATCTCGTCTTCTGAAGCCTCCAGAAGACTTAACGGTTGAACATCTTTGGGTGGCGATATCCAATAAAACCGGGAATCTGGTTATCAGTGTGGTCTATATTCCCCCCGATCGTGTTAGCGACAGCAGCCTTATTGAAAAGCATGCTCTTTCTTTGGATTGGATCGTGTCACAAATGGGACCCAGCGACAACATCGTTATCATTGGAGATTTTAACCTCACACGATTTCATGGATCATCGATACTAACGGCTTCCGCTATCCAGACAATTCCTGTTCGTCATTCAGACCGGCTTCTCTCTCCTTGCTTGACGTTTATTCTACCGCCAGACTTCGGCAAGTTATTGGCATCCCGAACGCGAATAACCGTTTGCTGGATCTATGTTTCAGTAGCGAAGAATTGGGTCAAAGATGTTCCGTTCTTCAAGCTCCGACACCGCTTGTCAAATGCGAAGAAATCATTCCCCTTTGCTATTGACACTGGAGTTTAATCCTAAGTACAGCTTCCATGACAACATCGAAAGCGTTTATTGTGACTTCATCCTTGCTGACTTCGAGGAAATGAACAATTTTCTCGCCGGTGTGAATTGGAACACGACCTTTGTAAACGGGGATGCGAATTTTGCTGTTTCGACTATGTGTGGTATTTTGCTGTACGCCGTTGATCAATTCGTGCCTAAGAAACTCAACCGTAAGCCTCCCAAACCTGCTTGATCTAATTCCGTCCAGAAGACGCCCATTTTCTCCAGCAGGAACTACAAGTGTTCGACGACTGGTGCCGGATCAACAGAATGGCCTTAAATGTATCAAAATGCTCGGCTATCTCCTTTCGCCGAAAACGTGCGATGTATCTCCACGACTACATCCTTCGAGGAACACTTGAAGCTAGAAACAACAGTCAAAACTCTTCAAACTTCAAACTGTCGTTCGAGAACCACATTGCCTACATTGTTTCGAAAGCCTCATCGCAGTTAGGATTCATGTTCCGCTTCGCAAAAAACTTCAAAGACGTTTACTGTCTGAAGGCACTATACTGCTCTTTGGTTCGTCCTTTTTTGGAGTACTGTGCTGTCGTTTGGTCCCCTTTCTACCAAAATGCAGTCCAGAGGATCGAAGCCGTTCAGCGAAGGTTTATACGCTTTGCTTTGCGACATCTTCGTTGGCAAGACCCTCGCAGTTTGCCAAGTTATGAAAGTCGTTGCAAGCTCATCAGCCTGGAATTGTTGGAAGGGAGGCGTATTGTGTCTAAAGCGTGTTTCTTTGGTGACCTCCTTCAGGGAAACATCGACTGTTCCACTTTACTTGGTCTCTTGAGCATCAACACTCGACGACGAAACCTACGTTTACAATCTTTCTTTTTAAACCGGCACTCAAGGACCAACTACGGCAAACACGAACCTGTGCTAAACATGTGTCGCGTTTTCAAAGCTGCTATAACGTGTTTGATTTTAATGTATCCCGTGATGTTAATAGGTGTTGTTTCCGAAGATGTATGTGTTAGTTATTGTATGTTATTTAGTGTTATCTAGTTGTCATTGGGATAAATATTTTTATCTGTTGAATCAATTAATAAATAAATAAATATAAATAAATAAAAAAATAAAATGAACAGGTCGTTAAAGACTATATATGGAAATATTTTAATCACATCGATGAACAATACGTTCAGGATTGACAAAGAGTTCATTTTATAAACTGAATGTATGACATATGGAATATTTCTGGTTCTTCCTGGAATTTCTGATGAAAATTTGTATCCAGTACCATAAAGGGTGTCCACGATGAAATTGCCACACACAAAATTGATTCGCAAAATTCGAGTTTTCATCCGATTGCCATCAAATTTTCAGGGATTGAGAAATAACTATTAAAATTCATTTTACCATTTTACTCGTATTTTATTTACAGTCCATACGCAAATGCCCGCACCTTGGCCTTAACCCCGGCCATAAGATTCTGCACAACCTGTGAATCAACCGTTTTTTGCATGTAAACCCATACTTTCTTCAGTTCCTCGACTGTCTTCACTACCTTAGGTCGTTTAAGAAGGTGCTGCTTCATAATCGCCCAGTACTTCTCGATGGGGCGGAGCTCCGGAGTGTTGGGAGGGTTGAACATTGTCGGCACAAAATTGACCTTATTGTCCGCATACCACTTTAGCACGTCCTTGGAGTAGTGGCATGAGGCCAAATCCGGCCAGAAGATTGTTGGGACGTTGTGGGCCTTCAGGAGAGGAAGCAGCCGCTTCTGGAGGCACTCTTTTATGTACACCTGTCCGTTCATCGTGTCCTGGGTCACGAAAGGTGCACTCCGCTTCCCGCACGTGCAGATGGCTTGCCAAACCAGGAATTTCTTCGCAAATTTGGACATCTTCTGAGTGCGGACATGCTCCGAAACGCTGAACTTATCCTTGGCCGTGAAAAACAGGTTGCCGGGGATCTGTTTGAAGTCGGCCTTCACATATGTTTCGTCGTCCATGATGCAGCATTCAACTTTCGTCAGCATGTTGAGGTACAACTTCCTGTCACGGGTTTTGGCGGACTTGTTCTGCTTCTCGTCGCGATTAGGGGCCTTTTGTACCTTAAACGTTCGAAGCCCAGCCTTAGTTTTGGCCTTCTGGACAAAACTTCGGCTTAGGTGCAGCTTCTTAGCCACATCCCGAACGGAGGCGTTCGGATTTCGGTTGAAGGCCCCAACTACGCGGTTGTGATTTTTGGTGTTGTACGGAATACTTTTTCCTTCACTTCTGGGCTTCCGATCGGTGCTCAACCGTTCCTCGAACCGCTTAATCACTCGCGACACCGTGGAATTCGCGATTCCCAACGTTTTAGCGATGGAACGATGCGAGAGATCCTTGTTCTCGTGATGAATGCGCAAGATTTTATCACGCACGAGCTGTTCTTTCGACTCCATTTCCGCGAGTTTTGATCACAGGACTTTAAAACTTGCCGGATGTAAATAATACACTATGAACTAAATCCACCCAAATTTTCCTTAAATTCTACTCAACGGTTAAAAAGTTAGAGCAATTTCATAGTGTGGCAATTTCATCGTGGACACCCTTTATTGGCCACATTTGAGTTCGTAATTCTGGTGAAGTGTAAGAAAGGTTCAGTCTCACCATCGCACAGTCGATTTTAACGCTCTAAACTGATAGTTCCCTAAATAGTGGAGCTAGAGCGATGTCGTCTTTGGCAGAGTGGATATGGATATGACAAGCGTCGTATTTTGACAGCATGACTTTTGTGATCAATCCCCCCAAAGGTGCGATAAAAATTCAACTTTTTTAGAATTTTGAGATAGAGAGTTGATATCTTGAGCAAAGTTGTAGAAAAAGTCAATGCAAAAAAATTTACTGAAGACATATAAATCGTATGTTTCACCCAATTTGAGATAGAGAGCGTTTTCTAAGAACTTACCTCCAAAAACAAATTTTTCACTGACACATTTTTTTTTATTTCAAGGAAAACATAATGTTCTACAAAGTTATTTGCAATATCAAAATACAAAACTTACTTGAATATACTACACCAGCAGTACTTTAATGGGATGAGTTATTGAACTTTTTCCAGTTTTTTTCGTCGTATTTTCGGTGGCTGTACCACATTGAGGAGCAAGTAGGAGCAGATGGAGTTGGTTACATCTAATAGAACATTAGTAGAGCTTTTAAGTGGTGGTTAGTTTATCCGTCCACGACAGTCTGCTGAGGAGTTATGCTCAAAACAAATATCGATGGTATTACTATATTCCATGATTCAAACAGTATCAAAAAATTGCGTTGTCCTGGTAAACACACCTCCAAACTCATTATTTTCAGCTTAATATTGCATTTTGTTTTTGTCAATATTTTTATTTATGTCATGTTACTATAATTAAACCGATTATGATTTCAGTTATTATTAAACATTTATATTTTCAGTACCATTTTTAATTTCAACCGCTTCTTTTGCTAGCAGCTGCTTATCATCTCTAGACAATGGTTTCTCATGCTTTTTGGGCCAACCAAGAATGCTTATAAGCAATGGATCTGATGATACTAGAAGCCAGCTCGCGATTCATAGGCTTTCTTGACGGCTTGCGGGTATTGAATTATCGATGTCTGTTGAAAACAAAAGTTTTATAAATTTAATAAATGTAATTTAGTAATGCAGGTGTAGTATATTCAAGAAAGTTTTGTATTTTGATATTGCAAATAACTTTGTAGAAAATAATATTGTCCTCAAAATTTAAAAAAATGTGTCGGTGAAAAATGTGTTTTTGGAGGTTAGTTCTTAGAAAACGCTCTCTATCTCAAATTGGGTGTAACATACGATTTATATGTCTTGAGCAAAGTTTTTTGCATTGACTTTTTCTACAACTTTGCTCAAGACATCAACTCTCTATCTCAAAATTCTAAAAAAGTTGAATTTTTATCGCACCTTCAGGGGGATTGATCACAAAAGTCATGCTGTCAAAATACGACGCTTGTCATATCCATCAACTTTGCCAAAGACGCCATCGCTCTAGATCCACTTTTTAGGGAGCTATCAATTTATAGCGTTAAAATCGACTTTTTGACCACTGTGCATCGGTGGATTAATTCGGTTTTTTTCTCCACACCAAAAAAAAAATTTTTTTTTTTTAAAGCAAAAATTACACGTCTTTTACCCGGCTTAGGGAGGGAAAAATCGCGGTTCTTTTCCTTTTTTTCTTTTTCTCCCCCCCAACCAAAATTTATTTCACCCCCCCCGCCTCTCTCTTCATTGGTGGCGGTTTTTTTTTTCCCTCGCGTTGTTTATGTCCATGACTGTAAAAACACGATTAAGAATCCACAATTCAATTAGTACAATAAGAAAAATGTTCATTTGATAGAATCTCTGACCTCTGATTTTCCTAGTAGTACCTAGACTCATTTAATTAGTAAAATTTACTGTTTTGGTACGTGAAGCCTATTTGACGTCTTTAAAAATAAGAAACACTGGATTGTAATTCCTCGCCACTTGATTAATGTGACTGAAGAGCGTAAGAGTAATAACAAACAAGATGCCTGAATGTCATAATTTAACGGTGAGTTTCCAGTGCTGGCAATTTAATAGGCGAAAAGCCTAAGGCATAATAACACTCTAAAAGTTAACAAGGTGTATTCTGGTTTTTATCAATTTTTAACTCAATGAAACATATTCCTGCAAAAATTGTACGAAAAGGTTAAGCACTGCATTATTATACAAGATGTGATCATAATCAATTGTTTATTGGAGCTTCCTATGGAAAATAGGATTAGATTTTCGTATTCCAATCTTTGCCTCCAGTTTCCTCGGTTTCGTGATTTTGGAAGTCTGCCCTTTTCAAATGTTAGTCTAGAAATAAGCTTTTTCTGTTCACACATCAAATGAATTTTCTGTAATATCTTAGGATAAAAAAAGATTGTTGTGCTGATCAGGTTTTGTGAATAAAGCGGATGCAAAATTACTGAACGTACAAAATGACCAAATTGCCTGTCAATTTCAGTTAAACTGCATGTCTACCCAAAAATTAATTCTCACTGCTGGACTTTGGCTGAGAAAAAGCGATTGGATGCTTAAGAGCATCCTTATTGAGCGCAACTATCTGGGCGACTAAAATACTAGCGCATCGAGATGTTATTTTAGTTTAGTCACTCAATCTCACACCGGTCGCTACTATATTTTGTTACCGTGTTCTGTATCGGTCGCTGCTAAACTAGTGCTCCATCATCAGTTTGACAGATTCGGTGGTCGTCATAAACATAGTCAATTCGTGATCTGTTTCAAAGTTTATAACTTATGTAAAAATGGAAGTGGAGTTTTCTACATTTTCTTCGGATTCTAGTGACGATGAGCTTGAATTGGTGGCCCTGCTGATGACCCAGGCACAGACCCTGCTTGCCGAATCTTCATCCCAGAGGAAAACATGGGCCCGGCGGCCAAGTTCCAAGAGAGGTCAATGTGGCAAATTTTCAGGCCTACCAAAAGTCTCATGAAGAAAAAAAACATGAAGAAAAAACCGTCGCATCACGTGGTTTGGCGTGAAACATCTCCTACAGGTTCCCCCGGGACACCCCAGAGGTTGCCAGAGCGACCATTGTGGCTAAAGGTTCTCTTTAATGCAAACCAAAAATCTATCCAGGAGAAATCATGAAAAAGCCATTGCACGTCGAGGTTCCCCCGGAGGCACTCCAAAAGCTCCATGAACACCCAGGAGGTTCCATAACTTCGGAAAAATTACTCCTGGGTTTCGTATTAGCGTTGTCGAAATGTTTGGCAGTGATTCAGAAGGATTCCATGGGAAAAAATAAGTTATTCTTGAAAAGCTCCAAGCGCCGATTCGCAGGTACTCCAAGGAAATTTGGACCCAAGTCTTCGTGTCACTGAAACAAGAATAAAAACTGGACCTTGTCTCAGAATGTCATCAAAACCGGTAGAAAAACAACGAAGTTATGATTTTTTGAACATCTATTTTTTTCCATAAAAGACCTTGGCCACACAAATGTTTCTAAGTCAAGTTGTTAAAATTAATTTTCCAGTTCTTGAAAAGGCACATGGTGAATAATTGCACTAAGAACTAGTTGCCCATATGAAAATATTATCGATTTTGGTAAGTTCTAATCACCAGATCCATCAGCAAATTCACCACCAAACTCACCAACATACCCACCTACAAATTCATCATCAAAATCACCATCAAATTCACCAACCAAACTTACCAACAAATTCACCACCAAACTCACCATCCAATTTACCACCAAACTCACCACCTAACTAACCACCAAATCAATTAGCACACTCACCATCAAATTCACAAACTCCTCACTAATCTCACAACTGATATCTCTAACATACTCACCACGAAACTCACCACAAAAATCACCATCAAACTCACCACTGAATTCACCACAAAACCTATCACCAAATCCATCACCAAACTCACCACTTAACTCACCATAAAAATCAACACCAAACTCACCATCAAACTCACCACGAATGTCACCACCAAGCTTACAATCAAATGCACCATCAAACTCACCAAAACACCCACCACCTAATTTATTAACAAACTCATTCTCAAATTCATCACCAAACTCACCAACAAATTCACCATCAAACTCAGCCGAATTTATCACCAAACCCAACAAACATTAGTATCGAATAACCGCTTGTTCAAACAAATTTGGAGAAGTTGTTCAGTTTTTTCTTCTAAAAAGCTGAATAACTTCTCCAAATTTGTTTGAACAAACGGTTAATCTACACCGATGTTTGTTGGGAACTCACCATCAAATCCACCACCAAATTCATCACCAAACGCACCATCAAACTAACCATCAAATTCACCACTAAACCCATCATCAAATTCACCATTAACATCTTTAACAGACTCACCACCATACTCACTAAGTCATCACCAAACTCATCATCAAACTCACCAACTCACTCAGGAGCATGAGAATTATTACTTATCTGTTTTTATATGCCTGGACACACTTTGCAGTACAGCCCCTCTCCCTTATCCAAGAACCCTTTACCTTTTTCAACCTCCCTATGTTTGTCCCAGAGAGTTGAAGAATACGTATACCAAAGTTGGTTAAAACGGATCCACGCGTTCTTAAGTTATTGAGGGTCGTATAATTGATTTTTATAAAGAAGATCACATAGACTGATCATCGACAAACCGACATGAAACTCAATCTTCACTTCTGATCAAGAATCCATAACGACCGATTCAAATGTGCAGCGATCCCATCTGGCAAATCCTACACACTTAGATTTTTTTACAGAAATCTGTAAAAGTTTACCGAATTCTCAACAGCTGAACGTTCGGTAATCCGATTTAACGGATTTCGGTGAAATTTTACAGATATCTGTAAAAAAATTACCGGATTTCGGTAAAATTTTACCGAAATCCGTTAAATTGGATTACCGAACGTTCAGCTGTTGAAAATTCGGTAAACTTTTACAGATTTCTGTAAAAAAATCTAAGTGTGTATAGAATCATTTTCTAGATAAAATTAAGTTGTCCAGAATTGCTCAGACATGAACCTTCTTATCAAGTTTCCAAGCGTGTTCGTGGCTTCAATAAACGTTCTCAGCGAACACGAAGATAGATGTCAGAACAGAACTATTAACCGTTGTGTGACCGAAAAAAAAACACCCGTCGATGGCCGGATGGGTACCCGGGTACCCACGAAACTGAAATGCTTATGTCTCAGGTCATTTTAGGCCGATTTGAACAATTCTGTGTTCCATCGAATCGAAATTTTCTTTTCTATCGAGCTGTTATCGGAATGGATCGATCTGGTCATTCTGGTTTCCGGGAAACCCGGATTTTCAAGGACATGTCTTTATACGATAATACTGATCGTGGATTTCGGTAAATAATCAGCAATATGGGTATCAAACTTCTTCAAATTTCATCATCAGGTTGAATGTTACTATCTTCGGTCCATCAGACGTGTAAACATCCTAGTGGCCATTCCGGAACTGGTTCCCCGCGGGGCCATAGGTGGTCATAAACAATTTTCCATGGAAGCCCAACAATATGGGCATCAATCTTCTTGAAATTTCATCAGCAGGTTGAATTTCTATATATTGGGTCCATTAGTCGTGTTATCATTCTAGTGGCCATTCCGGAACAGGTTCCCCGTCGGGCCGTGGGTGGTCATAAACATTTTTCATGGAACCCCAAAAATTTGGGTATCAAACTTCCTGAAATTTCATCAGCAGGTTAAATTTTATTGTCCTGGGTCCATCAGACGTGTAATCATTCTAGTGGCCATTCCGTGACAGGTTCCCCGCGGGCCATGGGTGGTCATAATCATTTTATCATGGAACCCCAACAATATGTCAAATGGATGTCAAACTTTTTGAAATTTCATCAGCAGGTTGAATTTTATTATTATGTGTCCATCAGATATGCTATCATGCTATATAAATGTTTATGTATATATATACACACATATATATACATACATATATTTCAACGCAATATGCTTACGGAATTTCTTATCCAAAATGAAAACATCTGATGGGAGACGATACGAAGGAGACACAAGGACGACGACAACGTTGCCATTTTTTCATGTTTTCTCCACATCCCAGCTTCCAACCGCGGTGCATGCACGTGATTGCGAGTGTGCCAAACGTAGCGAGTATATATTTATTCTCTATCCATCGTACCGCTTGTGTACATATATATGCTGCGTCGTTCCGTTCCCTTTCATTCTACTTTCAATCTTCGGGGTGTTAAGAAGTTCCAGTGGTGTGATTGCATAAATAGGATTGTACTGAATTTCTTCAAAAAACAACTGGGATGGAAAACCAAGGACCCAGCCGGCCCCGCCTGCCCCCGGATGAAATCCGATCCTTTGTGGGGGGCCGGAAGAGGGGGGGGGAAGATTTACCAACCCTTGGTTTCCTTCCGATGCCAACTTAATAAAAAAAAAAATAAAATATTCTTTGGTGGGGAGGAAAGGGGAAAAGGGGGGGGGGCGGCTCTGGGTGGGATGTGTTGTATTTTTTTCCCGGGGGGAGTAGAGATGGGCAAAACGGTTCATTTGAATGAGCGGCTCAGAGCCATGTGTTCATTTGAATGAACCGGCTCATTTGAGCGGCTCAATGGCTCTTAAAAAAAATTGATCCACCTACGTTGAGCTCTAACCCTTCTTACACTTCCTTGGGAGTATCCGAACAAAAACACAGATGAAGCCAGTTTGATCCTGGGCACTTGATTCTATCACCATTGTAGTTATATTCGAGTTTTCATGTTACTACATGGTATGACCTCAAAGTGCGAGGCTCCTAGGGTTTATCTCGAGTTTGTCGCACAAAATTGCACCAACTGGGTAGAATAAGTGCGAGCGAGAGATACTGGGAAATCAATTAACCCATTCATCCCAATATGCTAGAGAAAAGAAGCCTATAAACAAAAGAAACGTAATTTCATTCAACCAGCAGCATTGGCATTGATAAAGCCCCCAAGTAAAAGTATGGCCGACTGTCCAAAGCTGTTCCAAACGAACCGCCAAAACGCACTGAATAATTTATTGCTCGGTTGGAACGAGAACAATCAAGTTTTGTGGTGAAAGTCGTCCATACTTTAACTGTAGGGCTTTAATAAAGAGAGCTTCCCGATCCATGTTGATTCATTCAGCTGAGGAGAGGGAACAAGCATAAGTAAAAAAAAAACATGCCTGTTGAAGGTTCTCGTTCGGTGTAATTAGGCTTTTAGACGTTTAATCACCTTTCCCTTTCTGGCTCATGCAGAGGAATGATGGTTTGTTTTCCTCCAAACGATTTTCCTTGCTACTTGCACTCCTTTAATCTTAATGGCGCTGTAGTGTGCGTGCGTTAAACTTCACTAAGCCTAATTAGGCTTAGTGACCTTGAACGAACGCACACTAAAGTGCCGTTTAGATCAAAGGAGTGCAAGTAAGAAGGAAAATCTTTTGGAGGAAAACAAACCATCATTCCTCTGCATGTGCCAGAAAGGGTGCGGTGACTAAACGTCAGGAGAGAAAAAGAGCAAAATGAACGAACAACAGGCAAAGCTCAGAAATGTGACACCGCAAGCGGCTCATTTAGCTTGAGCCGTTCATGGTTCAAAACGGTTCGTAGTGAGCCGCCGTTCAATTTTGAACGCCACGTTCATTTGAGAGCCGCGGTTCGAGTTCAAAGAGCTGTGGCTCGCTCACTCTTTTTGAAGAGCCGGTTCTAATAAGCGGCTCGTGAGCGTTCGCCCATCTCTATGAGGAAGAGTACGATTGAGATTAGGTGGGAAAAAGCAACCTTTGATCTGTCGACGAAGGATGGCACACAGTGGAGCTCCACGCCGCTGCCGACCTCCCGTACGAGAAAACGGAACATCCTTCGGCAGAAAGGGGGTGCCGCAAATTTCTCCAACTTGCTCACAGCTAAGGAAATTTTCCAGAGTATCATCAGCCCAGAAATGTGTGAAATTATTTTGGCCGAAACAAACAAGAAAGCGGCTCAAGTGCTGGGGGAAAATGGAAAACACGTCCCGTTTTCCGCAGATGAATTGAATGCGTTCTTCGGATTACTCCTTTTTGCTGGCGTACACCGTTCCAAAAAGGAGCACGTGGACGAACTATGGAAGCCTCAGCACCACAATGGCACGTAATCGATTCCGCGAATTTCTTCGCTTCATCCGATTTGACGACGGAACTACTCGTGACGAACGATTGAAGGCCGACAAATCAACAGCAATCAGGAAGTTTTGGGATATGCTGAACCATAATTTGAAGATCGGTTTCTCTCCATTTGAAACGGTTACTGTTGACGAACAGCTCTTCGTATACCGCGGAAGGACAAAGTTTACGCAATACATGCCAGCGAAACCCGAAAAATATGGTATAAAAATTGTTTGAGTTTGTGATGCCAAGACTTCTTACTCGTTGAAAGGAATGATTTACACCGGAAAGCAAACAGATGGACAGAGACAAACAAACGTTGGAGAGAGGACAGTTATGGATCTGGTGGCTCCTTATAAAAATTCCGGCCGAACTGTAACCATGGATAATTTTTTTACAGGTATGTAACTGTACTGAAAAATCTTTTTTCAATTCTTTCTCTTAATTTCGATTTTAAACTACTTATTTCGGTTACATAATAATCTATATTTTCAAATTGCTCCCAATGAATTTATGTTTATTCTTCTAATTTTAATAACTTAATTATTTCATTCAGAATACAGCTTAGCCAAAATGCTCAACAGTTGGAATCTGACGATGGTTGAACAAGAGATTTCTCCCATCCAACATGCAGCCACATAAAAGTCGAAAGCAATATACAACCGAGTTTGCATTCAACAGAGAAGCTACGCTATGCTCATATGTGCCAAAGAAAAACAAGGCTGTTGTTATGATTTCTACTATGCACACTAAGGCTGAAGTTGAAGAATCTATTACTGCACAACCAGAAATCATCAAGTTTTACAACGCGACAAAAGGAGGAGTGGACAACATGGACAAACTTTTGAGCGAATACTCCGTTCAGCGCAGAACGAAGCGATGGCCTTTGGCATTGTTTTATAACATTTTGAACATAAGTGCCTTGGCTGCCTACATAATTTACCACGAGCACAGCAATACAGCTACTTCGACAAATCGGCGCAGAAAGTTTCTGCAGGAATTATCGTTGCATTTATGTATGCCGGTGATCGAACGACGGGTGGAGAATCCAAATGTAATGGGCAACCCTTCCACGCGAATGGCCATTGAGCTGGTTCTTGGAAAGGAACCTTCACCTAAAAAGGAAAACGCCAATCCAGAGCTTGACTTAACAGGACGACTTCCCCAAGTAGGTATCTGTCATTTATGTAAAACTGAGGGCAATCAACGTATGAAGACAAGAAAAACATGTAAGTGCTGCCTGAAACCAGTTTGCAAACAACATTGCAAAGAAATGTGCGACGATTGTTGAAACTGTTCTAACAGGTTGGCTGATAAGTCCCCGGTCTAACAAAGAAAAACACATTTTTTTGTCAAAATTCGTTTTTATTATTCAACATAGTTCCCTTCAAGAGCGATACAACGATTATAACGACCTTCCAATTTGTTGATACCATTTTGGTAGTACTCCTTCGGTTTTGCCTCAAAATAGGCCTCAGTTTCGGCGATCACCTCTTCATTGCAGCCAAATTTTTTCCCTGCGAGCATCCTTTTGAGGTCTGAGAACAAGAAAAGTCGCTGGGGGCCAGATCTGGAGAATACGGTGGGTGGGGAAGCAATTCGAAGCCCAATTCATGAATTTTTGCCATCGTTCTCAATGACTTGACAGTGCGTTGTCTTGGTGGAACAACACTTTTTTCTTCTTCATATGGGGCCGTTTTGCCGCGATTTCGACCTTCAAACGCTCCAATAACGCCATATAATAGTCACTGTTGATGGTTTTTCCCTTCTCAAGATAATCGATAAAAATTATTCCATGCGCATCCCAAAAAACAGAGGCCATTACTTTGCCAGCGGACTTTTGAGTCTTTCCACGCTTCGGAGCCGGTTCACCGGTCGCTGTCCACTCAGCCGACTGTCGATTGGACTCAGGAGTGTAGTGATGGAGCCATGTTTCATCCATTGTCACATATCGACGCAAAAACTCGGGTGTATTACGAGTTAACAGCTGCAAACACCGCTCAGAATCATCAACACGTTGGTGTTTTTGGTCAAATGTGAGCTCGCGTGGCACCCATTTTGCACAGAGCTTCCGCATATCCAAATATTGATGAATGATATGACCAACACGTTCCTTTGATATCTTTAAGGCCTCTGCTATCTCGATCAACTTCATTTTACGGTCATTCAAAATCATTTTGTGGATTTTTTTGATGTTTTCGTCGGTAACCACCTCTTTCGGGCGTCCACTGCGTTCACCGTCCTCCGTGCTCATTTCACCACGCTTGAATTTTGCATACCAATCAATTATTGTTGATTTCCTGGGGCAGAGTCCGGAAATTATTTTTAAAGCCAATTTTTGGCTCCCCCTGTATTTTTTTCCTCAAGAAAAAAGTATTTTATAAAAACACGAAATTCTTTTTTCCCTTTTTTTTCCAAAAAAAAAAAGGTTCTCAAAAAAAGCCCCTTTTCTCAAAAAAAATTGGTTTAAAAGGGGTAAATTTTTTATGATTTTGGGGGGGGGGTATAAAAAAAAAAAATATTTTAGACAGTGGAACGAACCTATTAAAATCACGCGTTTTTTTAATAGCTGGAAAATGTGCAATTTTACAAGGGTAGTCTCTCTGGAGAAGTTCATTATCATAAAATAGGCTATCTTTTTGTACCATTAGAGTGATGATGTATCCACGTATTAGGGTGATCCAAAATTTATTTTTTCAGATTGTGCACAAAAAAAATTGTTGTTTTCACAAAAGTTGTAGAACACACTAAAACAAGCAACTTTGTCGAAGACAACAACTCGCTATCTCTCAACGTTGACGAAATATGATGCATTGTTTATGAAAAGCCCATAAAAATCAAAAAGTTTTTGATCAATAATTTTGTAAGCAATCATTATAAGGGTTTCAAATATTCTACAAAGTTAGTCACTTTATAAAAATACACATTTCAGTTGAAAATTGTGTAGCGCTATGATGTATATTAGGAAAGTTATTGAAGGTTTTTAATAAAATTTAGTCACTTTTTCAATAACTTTATCTTAAATTGAGGCAAGTTGTGGCAAATCAAACATCTCTCGAGTGATTATACTTACTTTTAACTACAAAATACATCAACTTTTGTTAGGAGATATTCGGAGGAACTGTGAGATCGGAGTTACAACAAATGTCACCATTGGTAATTAAAAATTTATTATGGAATCAAAGAAACGATTATGCACCAGTTGTTAGAGATGGTGCTAGTGTAGGGTAAACTTCCATGTCTCACGAATAATATTTGGTGCTGGTTTCAAAATGCTCAAACATTAACACAACACACGTCACAGTTGCAATGATTGCACAGCGTAGACAACATTTTCTGTTTGAATATGAGAGATCGATCAAAAGTCAACCAGGATGCTTTTGTTGAGCTTGAGTAGTAGGCGGTGCTTTTGGTTATCAGTGTTGTGAAAAGAACGATTGATATTTTATTCAAGGAATTTTAAAATTATAAATGGAGTCCGAAAATTATTATTCTTCCTCAGGTAAGTACACAGCTTGGCTTGGTGAGGTGTCACTTTCTCAAAAATCATGCAATTTTTTCAATATTTGTGCATATCTAGAAAACATTGACAAACGCTCGCTGTTTCTGGTTTGGAAGGAGACTGAAGGCACGTCAATAGAAAAATGCGACGCTGTTGTTCAGAAAATTATATTTTTATATAACATGGAAATCGATGTTATGCCAGACATTCGATCAGAAATTTCAAAAATTGTGATACATCTGTGCAAATATTTTGAAAAACTTTGGTTGAGACATAATCGAACGTTAAAGTGTGTGTTCGAAAAGCATGCTGAATATTTTGATCAGCTGTTTCAACTGCCTGATGAGCTTCTCTCAAAACGACCATCTACATACAAAGGGAATAAGCGTGGTCGGAGGGCAAAACCATTTGACGATTGTTCAGAAAGCGTCAAAAGGCAAAAAGTTTCTGAGTTGCTGGAAAATTATGAAGCAAGTGAGCTGTGTTACGCTGCTCAGATGAGTCTTCGGGGTTGTAACAGAAAATACGAAGCTTCGGTTGTTCGAGAGGCAACGTGTACTACTCCTTCTCGAGCGAAGAAAATAATTTCTGTTCTCAAGGAAGCAGAACGGCCCAAAATTGTTCCTTACTCGGCAGATGAAGCACTTGCCATGATTTTGGACGTAAAAATGACTAAATCACAGTACAACAAAGTCAGAAAAGGTTCTGTAGCAAGAAATGCTGACTTGTATCCAAGTTACTGCAAAGTTCAGAAGGCTAAACAAAATTGCTACCCGTGTAGCAACGGAATTTCAGTAACCGAAACATCGATTGAAGTAAAGCTTCAGAATCTACTAGATCACACAGCCACGAGAATCATTATAGCGAATCAAGATAAACTTGACAGTTTTTCTCATACCGAGTTACTCAACGTTACAATGACAGTCAAATGGGGATTCGATGGCAGCTCGGGCCATTCCGAGTATAAGCAGCAATTTAGTTCTGATGATGGATCTAGAACGGACTCAAGCATCCTCGTCACATCTATTGTTCCGATCTATGTTCAGTCTGATGGAAAGTTCATCTTTCAGAATCCTCGGTCGTCTTCAACCCGGTATTGTCGTCCGCTCCGCATTCAGACGATAAATGAAATTTCAGAAATATCGATTCAGGAAAAAGATTATGTCGATCACGGAAAGATGGTGCAAAGAAAACAGAGAATACAAGAACGATTTCGGATTGAAATGGGGCTAATTGTAGACAAACCTCGTCGGGGGAGCGGAACTCAACGACGGAAATAGTGCACGTCTGTTCTTCCAAAATTGGGAAACGTCAGCGTCAATTACAGGATTGAACAGTAATTTATTGTACAGATGCAAATCAATTCTGGAAGCACTTGCTTCGGGATTAGAGATTGACACTGTCAAATTTGAAGAGTATTGCTACGAAACGGCGGTAAAGTTGATTGAAAAGTATCCATGGTACTACCTACCAGTAACAGTTCATAAAATTTTACTGCATGGATCCCAAATTATTTCATCGTTTCTAGTTCCGATCGGACAATTGTCTGAAGATGCCCAGGAGAGTCGGAACAAAGATATCAAACGCTATAGGTTAGATCATGCTCGGAAGTTTTCGAGAACCGCAACGAACACAGATCTATTAAATCGGCTGCTTGAATCATCGGACCCACTCATTTCCAGTCTTCGAGCACTTCCCAACAAAAAAAGATATGCCATTCTCCGACGATACCAAAGCTCTTCTTGTTGAAGCAACTGAACAAAGTTCTGATCACAGCGACAAAATCGACAACGAAAGTGAAAGCGATTTAACGTGCAGTGAAGGTGAAATGGTATGTACTATTGTTAATCCTAGTTAAATAAGTAGCCAAATTTTTAATTAGTTCTTTCTTATTATTTATTTTTTCAGGACTAAAGGCTGTTTAATTATTTTTTTTCCAATTAAAATCATTTTAACACTAGATTTTAACACTCGTTTTATTCGTGAGACATGGAAGTTTACCACTACACTAGCACCATCTCTAACAGCTGGTGCATAATCGTTTCTTTGATTCCATAATAAATTTTTAATTACCAATGGTGACATTTGTTGTAACTCCGATCTCACAGTTCCTCCGAATATCTCCTAACAAAAGTTGATGTATTTTGTAGTTAAAAGTAAGTATAATCACTCGAGAGATGTTTGATTTGCCACAACTTGCCTCAATTTAAGATAAAGTTATTGAAAAAGTGACTAAATTTTATTAAAAACCTTCAATAACTTTCCTAATATACATCATAGCGCTACACAATTTTCAACTGAAATGTGTATTTTTATAAAGTGACTAACTTTGTAGAGTATTTGAAACCCTTATAATGATTGCTTACAAAATTATTGATCAAAAACTGATTTTTATGGGCTTTTCATAAACAATGCATCATATTTCGTCAACGTTGAGAGATAGCGAGTTGTTGTCTTCGACAAAGTTGCTTGTTTTAGTGTGTTCTACAACTTTTGTGAAAACAACAATTTTTTTTGTGCACAATCTGAAAAAATAAATTTTGGATCACCCTAATACGTGGATACATCATCACTCTAATGGTACAAAAAGATAGCCTATTTTATGATAATGAACTTCTCCAGAGAGACTACTTTTGTAAAATTGCACATTTTCCAGCTATTAAAAAAACGCGTGATTTTAATAGGTTCGTTCCACTGTGATCTATGTGTCAGACCGGGGACTTATCAGCCAACCCGTTTTGGTTTCGGGTTTGAAGCTGTTTTTTTTTTTTTTTTTTTGGTTATTTTGAAGAATAAGCGTTTTTTTTTTTGTTATACCTTTGAATTAAAGAAGATTTTGTTTATTGAAATGTTGTTGTTTTTTAATTTTATCAAATACACCAAAAAATCACTCTAAACCGGCACATCTGATGGTTTCGTGATGATCAAAAACCTCCTCTTGAAGCCATTCCAACATAAAAAAAAATATATACTCTAATTATTCAAATATTTCATATTTTCTCCGTTGAAAAAAATCTAAGTGTGTTTCTTTCCATAGAAAAGTTTTAAATACCTGCGAAGTTTACACGTCTGGTGGAGCTAAAACGAATATTTTCAATGAAGCACTTTCAAAAAGTGTGAGAATAACAATAAGAGAATCATGGCCACTGAGGGTTCCACGATAAAACTGTTCCGAATAGGCCACTGCGCGTTCAACTCGTTCACCTCCCATATATATGAGAAACTCACTACTGAGACAATTTCCAGAAGTTTGATACCCATATTGCTGGGATTTCATTGAAAAATGGTTGTGGCGGGGGGACATCGGAGAAGGATGGGGAAAAAGAAATTAATGCTGGGGAATAAAAAGGAATTGTTGGGGTGGTGAAAAAAAATCCGGCCGCGGGGGATGCAGGGCAGGAGGTTGTAGGGGGGACAAAAGTTCTGGTTGAATTTGGTGTGGGGGTAAAAAAATTGCCCGCGAGTTAACTTTCCGGGTACGGGAAGTTCTTTTTAAAAAATGATCTGACTTAGTTTAAGGTTCACAAAAGACTGATTTATTAATTTGCCATAGCCCTACTCCTAACCGATGAGGTGATCGATGCTGCCATGTCAGCACCTGGTTTCCGTCGTCGGTCGTTGTCCGTATCGCTGCGCTGGCTGTTGCCGGGTTTGCCAAAATATGCTGATGAAAGAATTGCACTCGTCGTGGACTTTGTGCAAGTTGATGATACTGCTGGATTTGATTGTTGCTAACTGCTGGTGGTAAGGTTGCTAACTCGCGGGGAACCTGTTCCGGAATGGCCACTAGGATGTTTACACGTCTGGTGGGCCGAAGATAGTAACATTCAACCTGGTGGTGGAATTTTATGGAGGTTGGTACCAACATTGGTGGTTTTTACCGGATCCACGGTAGGTTTAAAATAAAAAAATGCCGGGGAACCGGATTTTTGGGAATGGAGACCGGGCGATCCATTCGGTAAGGTTGGTAGAAAGAAAAATTTTAAAATAATTTTCAAAATTTTTAAGGGGTAAAAACCGTGAGATATAAGATTTTGGTGGGGGGCGGGGGGCACCCGGCGGTCTTGTAGTTATAAAAAAGAGAGCCCCTTTTTTCTCCCCTTTTTGGTGTAAAAAATTGGGGAAAGTGTGTCTATTTTTTGGTGTTTTTTTTTTGTTTTAAAGGTTTTTTTTTTAAGAAAAAATTTTAAATTGGGTAATGAAAGGCGGGGGCGGGCAGGTTACGACATTTTCTATTGTCATTCATGTCGGTTTGTCGGTGGATTGATATCAGGTGGGCATATAAAATAAACATAAATTAAAATTGTCGTAAGAAATAAATACAAAAATGGTGATAGGTCTAACGGGAATGGTCTATTAATCAAATATTTTCCTTCTATTTTCAGCACTTTGCTAAACTCTTGCCACTTAAACTTTCCAATGAAAATCACTTTGAAGCACTTCTGATTGCGCGAACAAAAATAAATAACAATCCAATCGGAGATTTTTGACAATTGGCAGTCGAATAGCAACTCTCTCTCGCGCCACTATCGCGTTGCTAAATTTGAGGGCCCGATGCTTTCCGATTGTCGCGCCACAATTTTGCTAGCGCTTTTAGTTGCGCCCGATGCGGTTTGAAGTGATGGTGAGGACGATCAAATATAGTTTAGTCGCGCACCGGTACGGATGCTCTTAGAATGGTAAAGAAAACCTTTTTTTAAAAACTACGGGTGGGCTACCAAAAACCCCAATTTGGGGGGCCGGTAAAACCCGGAAGGGGGTTAAAACCCAAGTAAAGGGTGATACGGTCAAAATTTGGTCAAGGGAAAACGCATGTAAATCGGTGAAATCGTTTATTTAAAAAATCAAATTAAATTTCTTTTTCAAGTTCAATTAGTATAAAATTCAGGAAAAATATTCAGTTAGGCTTCCGCTTTTCCAAATCCGAATTGCCGGGCCTTACGCTTGACCGTGGCCTTCAGATTTTGTACAGCCACCTTGTCCACCTTCTTCGCCGCAGAAAGCCAGTTTGCCTTGAACTGCTGCTCGTCCTTAGCAGTTTTTTTGGTCTTCTTTAGGTTCCGCTTGACAATAGCCCAGTATTTCTCAATTGGGCGGAGCTCTGGCGTGTTGGGAGGGTTCTTGTCCTTGGGAACCACCTGCACGTTGTTGGCGGCGTACCACTCCATGGCCTTTTTACCGTAATGGCAAGATGCCAAATCCGGCCAAAACAGTACGGAACAACCGTGTTTCTTCAGGAAAGGCAGCAGACGTTTATTCAAACACTCTTTCACGTAAATTTCTTGGTTGACAGTCCCGGAAGCTATGAAAATGCTGCTTTTCAAGCCACAGGTACAGATGGCTTGCCAAACCAGATATTTCTTTGCGAACTTTGACAGTTTCGTGTGCTTGACAATATCTGCTACCTTTCCCCTTCCTTTTGCCGTATAAAACTCCTGTCCCGGAAGCTGCTTGTAGTCGGCTTTGACGTAGGTTTCGTCGTCCATTACCACGCAGTCAAACTTCGTCAGCATCGTCGTGTACAGCCTCCGGGATCGCGCTTTGGCCGTCGTATTTTGTTTATCATCGCGATTTGGAGTCACTACCTTCTTGTAAGTCGATAGTCCGGCTCGTTTTTTGGCTCGATGCACGGTTGTAGACGATACACCCAGCTTATTTGCGGCATCTCGGAGAGATAGGTTAGGGTTTCGCTTGAAACTACCGGCAACTCTCTTTGTCGTCTCAGCGGCTTCCGGTTTTCGATTTCCCCCGATCCAGACTTCCTGGCTGTCGACAAATGTTCCCCAAACACTTTAATTACATTTGTAACGGTTTTTGGCAACTTTTAGCGATTTTGCCAACTTTGCGTGCGAGTAGCTCGGATTTTCGCGATGCGCGAGCAAAATTTTGATACGCTGCTCTTCTTGCTTGGACAGCATTTTGACAACTGAAGAGTGAATTCCAAAATCAAAATAGGAGCAACATTCTACACACACACCTTCAAAATGAGGGGTGTTCAGGTTTTTTAAATGCAAAATTGAAAGAAATACGTCAAGTTGATATTGACCAAATTTTGACCGTATCGCCCTTTATAAGCAGAGAAACTCCAATCCAAACACTAAATAAGATACACTCCTACCGCAGTGAAGTGTTGAACCGAGTAAAAGGGGTCAACCCGGCCCCTCTTTCGAAAAAAAGTGGAACGCAATTACACCCTAATGGGGACCAGTCATACCATAAATTGATCCCAAATCCACCCGAAACGGTGGCAGACTGGCAGGCAACTCGACATCACCGAGCTCGGGATCAACTTGTGTCATTCGAGTATGATGACAGTAATAGCGTCGACGGATTTTGAAGAACCATCAAATTTCACCGACACCAGATGTGTCCGATTTGATTGAAAAGAACAATTTGCCACGAACCGAAAAAAAAAAAGGGTGATTCCATTGCACTTGATTCCACGTGGAATTATGCTGGCTTACAAAACCATGGCACCCAGGCAGCTCGGAGTAACACGAACCTCAAAAACCACCACCAGAAATTGATTACAATGTCAAACTATCACAATCAATTAGGACTTTCGGGAGGGAAGCTCGACTTTTTTCGCCACGGTTCCTTTTTCCCCTCGACGCACCCCTCATTGCGCTGCATTTATCGGTGCTTCACGAGGGGGAAAAGACGCTACTTTGTACGTTCGGTATGCAAATCTATGCAAATTGTGTTTATAATAGTGTCAATAAATTGTGAAAATTCGTAAATTATAAATAATAACACCGATAAGCGGCGGCCGGGACCAAGCAGGGATGAGGGAAATCACTTTGACAGAAGTTCGGTAAACACTCCCCGGGCATGTAGGTAGCATCCGGGAAGGGAAAGGGGACGGCAGTGCTGTGACAAAGATTGTTTGCAATAAAATATTTTATTTTAGCTCATATTATTTTTCCTCATCCAGCCGGGTCCTGCTGGTTTTTTTTTTCCTCCACGAAGCAACGTTTCGGTAATAAGGGGGAAGGCCGAAATTGGCCATCGGTAAGTGTGCAGAATGCTATCCGGATTGGTATTGTTATGCAAATTTCCTGGATCCTAGATTTTTGTCGATTTAATTTAAGATGTTGCTGGTAAGTCAAGAAGGAATTTGGTCGTAAAAATGTTTAAATTATGTCGAAGAAGTGGTGGTAGAATTGATGTTTCTTGAAAATTGTCATCGACAGTCTCCTCTCTTGAACGGGACAGCTTCGACTAAAGAAAACAACGTAAAATCACCAACAATCTGCCACTACGCGATTGTCACCCTATGTTTCAAATCATCACTGCTTTAGTTTGATGTTTGATTGCTCGATCAGTTTATTGTCAAATCTAGATTTCCTTCTAACATATCATGAAGCCATCATTTCCAGGCCGACAAGTTTTACGAATCTTCTTTGTCACCTAGCGCGGAAATCTGTTGCAGGCATTCGGTGGCAAGCTTTTTTTTATACTTTCAATAAATTCCACCCACCTCATGACGAGCTACTGCCGTTGCTCACTTGTTAGCAGAGGTACGAGAAAAAAAACATCCTCGTCACAAGTGAAACGCAATTCCTCACTCACTTGTCGACCATTTCCGACGACGTATCTAAATCACACATGCCTCCCAGCAGCATACAATCATCTGCCAGGAATCGGTCGTAAAATTGACTACCCTGCGAATGATTGGAGTCAGCGGCAAAAGGCAAATTTTGCAAGAAGTGAGGCACGAAAAACGAAAAAACTGCTCGTAAATTGCATCCACGCAACTGACGACGCATGCAGAAGATTCACGGTAATTGAGAGATAACTTCCAATACATCTATCTCTTGGGTTACGAATCGGAAAATACGATCCTATTTGGCTAAGGATGCGCCTGGTATGGATAGATACATCAGGAAATCCATGCAGATGCAACCGGCGTTGATAATTGGTAATCGAGGTTAAGGAGGAGTTCTGGGTCTGCTGGGTCGTAAAAATTGGCATGCTGATAAAGATGATTGCTGACGAATAACGACTTCAAGTAACATGTTGTGAGCACATCAAGGAATGCAAATTAGTACTCACCAACGATTCGGAATTATATGCTCTTATCGAATGATTGCTATTTCAACCTCCCTGAGTCATCTGAAGGGTTCTTTTCTAATAGATCCCTTAAACTGAATTCACTTCAGTGGTTTCTACAGTTTGTTTACGTTGAAATTACAACTCAGAAAGCGATTTTTCAACAAACCAGTCTTTTAACCAATTGTATTGAATTTTTCGGAGTGTCGAATGAAACATCTTTGCTTAGTTTTGCCATGTTAACTTTACTCTATTTGCTTTTCAAATCCAAATAGTCTGACTCTTTAATCCAATTTATTTCTGTTCTCATTAAACATTTATGGAATCCCAACCCCCATGTTAGCTTGTCAGTGCAGTCGTGCTAATCCAAAGTTTTGTTAGAGACAGTCAAACAGTTTTGTTAGAGACAGTGAAAGCCCTGGACCAGAATGGAAAAGAGCATTCCGCTCGTGCTCTCCTAGATTCAGGATGGATGAGTAGCTTCATTACGAAGAAATTTGCAAACATTCTCAACCTCCGTCGTACGAAAGTAAACATCGGAATGTGGCTTACCAAATATTTTTCTACTCTTGGAAGACGGTAAGGCTTGCGCAAATATTGACGAGTGTTCGCAGCACTGCTCCAACACACCGGGATCGTACAACTGCAAGTGTGATGATCGGTACTATGAACGCCAAAATGACGAACATACATGGAAGCGTAAGGACGCGACGAAACCATGGTTGATCTTCAGCAATAAGTACTACGTGCGCAACATGTCCGTTGATGGTCACCAGTACAATCTCATCCACCAGGATTTGATGAATGTGGTGGCGATCGATTTCGATATGAAGGAAGAAGAGATGTACTTCTGTGATGTGACGGCCAAGACGATCTTCAAGTCCAAGTTTGGATCCATACTGTTATCAAACACGATTCGCATGGTTTGGAAGGAATAGCCGTGGATTGGGTTGGTTTCAAACTCTACTGGCTGGATAGACACTCCAAGAATCTGGACGTTTCTGAACTTGACGGAACAAAACGAAAGACGCTGAGAAGTGGAATTGTCGACCCTCGAGCAATTGCCGTTCATCCAGGTATTGGTTATCTGTATTTCACCTCTTGGCACTTGCAAGCCTACATCGCTAAGATGAGTATGGATGGATCAAATTTCACCCGAATTCTAACCTGGAAGCAAGACATTGCTTGGCCAAACGCTCTAGCCATTGATTACTTTACGGATCGCATTTACTGGGCCGACGCCCACTTGGACTACAAAGCGTTCTTGGATCTTGAAGGTCATCACCGACATGTAGTTCTTTTGGGAAGCAAGACCCCACACGTGTTCGCTTTGTCGATCTTTGATGATCATCTGCACTGGTCGGATTGGAATCTGAAGGCGATTATAAGGGCGAACAAGTTCACCGGGGAAAGCTTCATCGTCCTCAGAAATACTACGCATCGATCTTACGACATACATATTAGTCATCCTCTGTGGCAGTTGCCATACACCAATCCCTGCGGAGCTACCAACGGAGGTTGTACACACCTGTGCCTGCTAGCGCCACCACTGGAGTCAACGTATTTGAACGTTGAAGGCTACATTGAGGAGGGAGCTCCGAGCTACAAGTGCACCTGTCCAAACCAATTCTACCTGGCTCGGGATTCAAAAAATGCATGGCAAAAGGGTGTGGGTGGGTTGGGGGGGGGGGGGGATGGTGGAAAGAAAAACGAACGAGGAAAGCGAGGTGGGGGGGGGCCGGGGGGAGGGGCGACGCGTGGGGGGGCGGGGGGGGGGGGGGAGGAAAAAAACGGGGGCGGGGGGGGGGGTTGTATGAGGGGGGTTGTGGGGGGGGGGGGGGGGGGGGGGGGGAGGAGGGGGGGCGGGCGCGGGGGCTGTTTTTTTTTTTTATTAATCATTTATTTGTCCAGGCTCAATCGAATCAACTTTACAGAGCCAAATTTTCATATTTTTATACATCATTTATCTTAAAACTAAAGTAAGGGGGATAAAACCGATTACTCGCGGCCGTCTCGAGGTTAATAGGAATTACAAATTACGGATGGGAAAGAGGGTGGGAATTTAAAGTATGGTTTACATAACACATTAAATTTAAATTCTACATTATCTAAACACTTATAACTATACAATTTATGGTTTTCTTTTGACTTGAACATTTTTTGAAAAAGAAAAAAAAAACACACACACACATACACAGATAAAAAAAAAACTTAGAGTAAACATACAGGTTAAACTAACTACAATCTAAGGCTAATGTTAGTCAAAAACACATAAATGAGTTTCATGTACTCCAAATCACGTACAGCCAAAATATCTCGAACTGGCACATTGGGTTGTCTACCTCGAGCCCGAAGGGAATCACAAAGCTCAGATCTGACTCCACGATGCTCAGCACAAGACCAAACAACGTGATCTGCGTCCTGATAGCCTTGTCCACACTCGCAGAGATTGCTGTCGCTCAGCCCAACGCGGTATAAATGAGCGTTCAAAGAATAATGATTGGACATGAGGCGAGACATGACACGAATGAAGTCTCGACCCAAATCCATCCCCCTAAACCAAGATTTCTTCGACACCTTTGGGATGATAGAATGTTGCCATCGCCCCAAATCTCCTTTACTCCATTTATGCTGCCAGCTGACGAGTGACTGTTGACGAAAAATAGGAAAAAATTCGTTGAAGGCGATTTGTCGATCACAAATATCGCCTTCCATAGCGCCCACCTTTGCAAGCGAGTCCGCTTTCTCATTGCCCGGAATTGAACAATGAGATGGGACCCATACAAAGGTGATGATAAAATAACGCGAAGATAAAGCACTTAGAAGCTCCTGTATTTTCATGAGAAAATACGAGGAGTGCTTTACCGGCCTCAATGAGCGAATAGCCTCTATAGAACTGAGACTATCCGTGAAAATGAAGTACTGATCCGGTGATAATGAGGCAACAATTTCTAGCGTAAAGTGTATTGCCGCTAATTCAGCGACATATACGGAACAAGGAGCTTGAAGTTTACGATTGGCGCTATAAATTTCATTAAATATACCAAAGCCTGCTGACTCCTCTATCAAAGATCCGTCAGTGAAGAACGATTTAGTGGAATCAACTTGGCCAAACTTTGCAGCAAATATTACCGGAGCAATCATAGGACGATGATGCTCTGGGATTCCATGAAGCTCCTGCTTCATGGATAAATCAAAATGAACCGAATTGTCGAAATCGGAGAAGCAAACACGATTGGAAATATTCGGCGAAGGGCTGACATCCTGTGTTATGTACAAATGGTACAAGGTCATGAAGCGGGTTTGAGCATTCAACTCAAGGAGCTTCTCAAAATTTTCGATCACCTGGGGGTTCATAACTTCACACCTGGTGAGGAGCCGGAGAGATAATTCTGAAAACCGATCCGAGAGTGGCAACATGCCAGCCAGCACTTCAAGACTCATGGTGTGAGTCGAGTGCATGCAACCTAACGCGATACGAAGACACCGATACTGAATACGTTCCAGTTTAATGAAGTGCGACCGAGCCGCTGACTGAAAACAAAAACTACCGTATTCCATAACCGACAAAATCGTTGTCCGGTACAACGTTAGAAGATCTTGTGGATGAGCTCCCCACCAGGTCCCGGTAATTGTGCAGAGAAAATTGACCCTCTGCTGGCACTTTCGCTTCAGATACTCTATATGGGATCTCCAGGTGCACTTAGAATCGAACCAGACCCCAAGATATTTAAATGACATAGAATGAGTTATCGGCTTACCCCAAATTTGAAGCTTCGGTTGTGCTGGGTTATGCTTCCTAGAAAAAACTACCAACTCAGTTTTCTCCGTAGAGAATTCGATACCTAGCTCTAAAGCCCAAGTAGACAAATGGTCCAAGGTATCCTGTAAGGGTCCTTGCAGATCGGCCCCATTGGGTCCCGTGACAGACACTACGCCGTCATCTGCAAGTTGTCTCAACGTACAGTTGTCACTTAGACAACCATCAATGTCTTTGACATAAAAATTATACAAAAGAGGGCTTAAACATGATCCCTGGGGGAGACCCATGTAGCTAAATCGTGAAGCTGTAGAGGTTCCATGAGAGAAGCTCATATGTTTCTCTGACAGCAAATTGTACAAAAAATTATTCATTAATGGAGAAAAGCCACAAGCGTGGAGTTTATCTGAAAGAACTTCAACAGATACTGAATCAAAAGCCCCCTTGATATCCAAGAATACAGAAGCCATTTGCTCTTTTTTAGCAAAAGCTAACTGAATATCCGTGGAAAGTAACGCGAGACAGTCGTTCGTTCCCTTACCCCTACGGAAACCATATTGAGTATCTGAAAGCAGGTTATTCGTCTCAACCCATTTGTCCAGACGGAAGAGGATCATTTTCTCCAACAACTTTCGAATGCAGGATAACATCGCGATGGGTCGATAGGAGTTGTGGTCGGACGCGGGTTTACCAGGTTTTTGAATGGCGATAACTCTCACCCTTCTCCAATCATCCGGTACAATATTGTGTTTCAAAAACTGATTAAACAAGTGCAACAGTGCGCCTCTTTGCGACGTCTGGGAGGTTTTTAAGCAAGTTGAACTTGATCCTATCAGCTCCTGGAGCCGTATTGCCACACGAAAGGAGTGCGAGAGAGAGCTCTACCATTGAAAAGGGTTGGCTAATCTCATCTATCGAATTCTCGGTTTCACGAGGAATGATCCGTGCCGGCACAGAATCTGGACAAACTTTTCGCGCGAACTTGAGGATCCATTGGTCCGAGTACTCCTCGCTCTCGTTGTTCGTAGTTCGGTTACGCAATCTTCGCGCCGTATTCCAAAGAGTACTCATCGACGTCTCGCGCGATAGCCCGTCCACGAATCTTCGCCAGTATCCGCGTTTCTTGGCCTTGATGAGGCTCTTAAGTTCGCGTTCGAGAGCCGTGTATACTTCGAAGTGCTCAGGTGTTCCACGTCTACGGAAAACTTTAAACGCGTCCGGACTTTTTACGGTAAACCTCGGTGCATTGCTGATCCCACCATGGAGAAGGAGGTTTCCTGCGAAATGACGTCCCTGGAACTGATCGAGTTTGAGCTTGAAGCGCGCTGTCTAGTTCGAGAGGAAGTTATATTCCTCCAGCAGTGGAAGCTCTTCTACCGTCGTTACGGCTTCATCTACTGCTGTCCTGAACTTTGTCCAATCGATGTAACGGGTAAGATCATACGTTGGACACAACGACCCGAAGTTTATTGGGTCTGACTTTAATAATCTCGGTCACGGCCGAGAATCGTTTGGTCAGATCGTTCGAAATTTGATAGACATTCAGAGGTTTCGATTTGGGCTGAAAATAGACAACCCATGGACCAGTTGAATCATCTGGATAGGCCCGTGACCGGGCGACATTGTGAGAAACCTCATTATTTGGCGGCATGGATGAATCATCTTTCAACCACTTACGCAATTATCTACAATCAATCACAGATAAACAAACTAAACCTAAGCACACAACAAACTAAACCTAAGCACACTCTCTTACACACTCTCACACACTCTCACACAATCACACACACTATAGAATTAAAATGTATTCAGGAGAAACAAAAACTTATCTTATATGTATTACTGATCTGCTGCAGCCCGTCAACGAATGTGCTGCTGCTGCCGAGCGACGATGTGTAACCCCGTGTACCGGCTAGACGTGGAGCTCAGCGATGATGACAATGATGACGATGATGATGATGATACTGGTCGGTGGTGGTTAGCAGATGAACGAATGCACGCTACACCCGATGGACTGCTGGTGTGCGTGCCGTATAGATGCGGGACAATATGGCTTTTCGATCGTGGCAATATTGCTAATTGCAGTTAATGACGTTGTTGCACTGCTTATCACACAATTATTTCAGGACTCGGTTTCACTCGCGATCGCGAAAAAACAAAACTGAAGAATTGAAACAACTCTTTAAAAGCTTCTAAAGCAACGGAAAGCGGACCGAACGAACTGTACCGTTCGCTTGTTCACTGGGGAATAGGTGACCTGCGGACCCTCCGCAGACAGCGAGGCTGGCGAGGTACAGCCATGGACTGAATACAATGGAGACAACTTCTGTGTACAGCAGAGGCCACACCGGCCTTGGTCTGATTGGTAAGGTAAGTTCAAAATTTTACAAAGTGAAGGAAAATTGCTTGGAAAAGTCGTAAAAATTAGCCGGAAGCTTACATTGGTGAAATTTTGGCAATGGATTTTTTTTGAGTAATGCTCGAAAACCTATGGGCCCGTCACTCGTTTTCATACCAAAATAAAAAAAACTCTGAAAAGTGTCGTCTTCCAATTTGCTTATGGGTACCTAACGTATACTTGAAAGGTGAGTATGTGGTTTGTTTATTTTGTTCAAGGTAGCTGCTTGGTAGAACCTCCCATCGTACACATCGCAAAAATCGGTCGACTACGATGGGCTGGGCATGTCGTAAGAATGTCGGACGACAGCCCTATGAAAATGGTTCTCAAAAACGAACCGACGGGTACAAGAAGAAGAGGCGCTCAACGAGCAAGGTGGATCGATCAAGTAGAAGGTGACCTGCGGACCCTCCGTAGACAGCGAGGCTGGCGAGGTACAGCCATAGACCGATTACAATGGAAACAACTTCTGTGTACAGCAGAGGCCACACCGGCCTTGGTCTGATTGGTAAGGTAAGGTAAGCTGCTTGGTAGAGAGTTGATTGAAGTATAGATACAAACCAAACTCCTATACAAGGGCGTTTGCGAACAAACGAATCATTAGTTCACCTCGCATGTCAGCAAGTGGTTCATCCGTACGTGAAACGATTTCTGAGACTCTTCGGCCCAAAGCTCTACGATAATAAAAAAAAACCAGCTGCGCCTTTACCGGCTGAGCTAAGGGAAGACCGAGTATTGTTTACATCCTGTAAATTACATTGAAAATTGCTGAAAGTTTTTGAAATTGAGTCGGAAGTGCAAAGGATTCGCGACGAAATTTTGCTCGCGCATTTCAAAACGCACATCGCTTCGTACCATAGCAACAAGTTGGGAATCGTGAACTCTACTGTTTCCCGTGTCACAGAGAACTTCTGACCACCGCTCAAGGAAAAAGAAAATGGACAGCAACATCCTCGCAGGAGCGCTGAAGACGACCGCAGGGTTTAAGCTTTCAGGCGCCAGCCAAACGCTTCTGTTCGGGATAATGCAAAAAAAAGCTAACCGTGACCAAAAGTTGTGTGCAAAATCAAAAATCGGGCTGGACTTCGTACATTCAACTTCAGTCGCTACAAAATCCCAGATTTGCTACATAATTGCTGCTACCACGTCCCCATCCCAAACCAAGTTTTATTCGTTCAATAATCAAATTAGATTTCATCAAACTTTTCCAACTCTAGCAGGTAAGTACTCAAAAACTGCTTCGCCAAATGGAACTAACCCAATCCGATAAACATTACTCGAGAGAACTTGCTCTGTTACTCCTCTTGGTCCAGTCATGCTGCAACATCCTCACGTGCCTACATCCCAAATCGTTAAACATATTCCACACAAAGCTCTTACATCATCATCACCATCATCATCATCATCATCAACAACACCGCCATCTCCCCCACCACGTCCCCGTTGGAGGACGAAAGCGAGCACGGACGAACTGTGTGGTGTAACATATTCAAGCACTTCATTTTCAATTTACATCGCCAAGCAGCAGCAGCAGTCTGCCCAGAAGTCACCGGAGCTTACCTATGTTCCGGGTGCCTCAGTTCCGGATTTGATAAATCCTCACCTGAACGGGGGGGCGGCTCCGAATTCCCGAGAGTAGATGCAGCACAGAGTCAGAAGTAGCAGAAGCTCAGTGAATGAATTTTAATTTTCATGAATATCTAATAATTGGCACAGCTTGGATGGCTGGATGTAGGAGTAACTTTTTCCTTCTCTTCACACGTGCCGTTCCGGGGGATTCAATCTAGGTCAAGCGTTGAGAACGCACCACGTTCTCTCTCTCTCTTTATCGATACGGAAGTAAATCGATTTTTAATACGATTATTCTCGCTTCGACTGCCTCTTTCACTGAAGTCGTCGGTAGTTTGTAGGTGGATCCCAACCGATCCTATTACTCTTCATTATTCTGCACTTAAAAAGTAACACTCACGCTGCGTCTGCTTCTCGGAGCCACTTGACATTTTTCCAGCGGGGGTAATTTCGGTTTTCGAATCGAGAAAAGAAAACCGGGAGCAACAAGACGATCATCGTCGGTTTTATTCGCCTCCAGAGGGCCGATAGGTGCTTCAGTTTGATGCAATGCCATTTTCAACTGGTTCGAACGACCGCCGACGAACAAAGGGGGGGAAATTGAACGGTTTAATAGCTCGGACCATGCATTTCGCTTCAAAGTGGCCCACGGAGAGCGGATTAAATGGGCCACTTAATCCCAATCTCCACATTCTGGAAGCTGCTTATTGTTGTTGAAGTTGCTGTCGTGTTGCATCGGGCGAGAGTGGGTGGCTGGATCGGAACAACTATTTGCGTTTCACAGGCAACCATACATGACGGGATAGGGCGTGCCAACGGTCATTCGAAAGTTCAAGATTCATTATGCTTTTAATCCGATTAGCGGAATTTATAGGCGATGATGGGTGCAAGATTAGACTAATTAATATTTGATCGAATGACACTTGTGCACCAGCGGTTTGTTTAAATTTGAAAGGCCAGATCCGAGCCGGAGAGTCGGAAAACCTAATTGCAAATTAATAAATGAGTAATCTGTGTTTGTTCATTCGTTTGGCTAATCGACATCTGATGAGCTTAAAACTGCTCTCAAGTGTGACACAAAATCGATACCGAGTGCGGACTAATATCGGGCGGAAATCGGATTGGAGGTGCTTTGTAACTTGTTAAATGTTTGAAGGGCGAGGGATGGCTATCTGCGGTTATACCGGTGCTTTTGGCGATGATTTCGATATTTCAAAAATGTATCCTGTCAAAGTATAGAAAATGTGTGCGTGTGTTCTTCCATCCTTTATATACACTAACTAGAGCCTATTAATCCTAGTTTTGAAAAAAAAAGTGCTTAACAATTCTGCCGAAGGAAATGTTCTGCTTGAATGTGTCCAAACAAAACTAAAACTGTTCATATGTTGATGTTTGGATTGCCTGCTGTCATATTTCAAGCTGAAATAACATCGAAGCTGCTGACTCTGTCAGTTTTGTAGGGACTGTATCGTTAATTTTGAGTACACCTAAAAATTGCTGTATTTAAACATGTTTTGTTTATTTTACAACTCAAATTCATTTACATAGTTTATTGACCATCAAAGAAGCCCCTTACATCAGTATTCATTTAATTTTTCGTAGATCTGGCCAGCTCTCGCACCTTCTTCTTGATGTTCCTCATGATTTTTTGCACAACCGTTCCGTCGATGGTTTTACTTACGTTTACCCAGTCTTTTTTGGATTTGATGATGTCGTCTGCTCCTCTAGCCTTCTTCCGTAGCTTTCCTTTCGTCAAAGCCCAAAATTTCTCAATGGGCCTTATTTGCGGACAATTTGGAGGATTCATCGCCTTTTCCACAAATTGAATTGGACATTGTTCTCTTTATACCATAGGTGTCACGCGCATAGCGGAAGGATGCCAACTCAGGCCAAAACAGTGTCGAACCTCTGTGTTTTCGGATTAGTGGCAGAATTCGTTTCTGCAGGCATTGCTTCCAATTTGACGTACGTCTCGTCATCCATGATAATGCACATGTCATTTTTGCTCAAAACGTCGTCGTACAGCTTCCGAGCCCAAGTTTTTACGGAATCCGCCTGAATTTTGCCGCGTTTTGGACGTTTTTGTTTCCGGTACGCCATCAGGGAATTTCGCTCTTTTGCGCGTTGTACCATTCCAATCACCGTTCCACACTTTTTTGCGCAATCTCTGATGAATACCTCCTTTTTTTCCTTCAAAAACTTTGCAAATTTGTTTGTCCAAATTTGGGTTTGACGCACCTGTTTTTCTACCTCGACCGGGTAAGTCCTTCAATGTGTTATGCATAACAAACCGGTTGATCGCATTTTGGACCGCACAGACAATAACACCTTCTTCTTGTGATAATTTTCTTAGCGACAATCCCTTAGAAGTGCAGTGCTGGGTCACAATCGATTTTCGCTTTTCTTCTGTAAGACCTCGCATTGTTCCGCTTGAAGTAAAACTTTAACTTTTTTTGAAGGTTTTCGTTTGTGTACAAGGCAAGCAACACATTGACACTAAACAGCTGTCAAAATAAGTCATAGTCTTTTTCATACAGAACGTCAAAGGTGTACTCAGAATTAACGATACAGTCCTTATGTGGGCATGAGCATGATTGACCGACCCACACGGAGAACCAGCAGATGATTTTTGGGACCAACATACATTCTCAATGCGTAAAACCTGTTGATCCAATATCAAGGCTAGGAATGCGATGACGTGATACTCACTTTGAAGGGTGAATACGAAATTATTGCAACACTTCCGACTCGCTGTAACTTTTTTCCCACTAGTAATAAATTAATCAAATTTTTCACAGTCCCTTTGAGGTGTATTGTTTACATCCTGTGAACTGCGTAATTGTATGGTTTATTGCGGCCAAGATAAAAGTGAGCCAAGTTGAGACGCGAGAAAAAAAAAAGAACCCGAAGCTGTCACATCGTGCTTTGGGAAAAATGCTGCAAATCTGTAATTCAAACGTCTCAAGAGTACTAAACAGATTAAACGACCGGTTGACTTTGGATTGCAAACGCGGAGCAGGAAGGAAACCGGGAGTAGCATGTAGGAAAACGGAAGGGACGTTTAAGGATAATTTCCCCCCGATATCCCAAAACTTCAATACGTGATGTCACCAAAAAGGTTGGCGTTTCGCAAAGTTACGTCCAGAAGGTCAAGGAAAGAGCTGGATTACATGCATACAAGGTTTAAAAATTCACAAACCGCGATGAACCGCGGCAGCAAACTGTTGTAAAGACCCGTGCTATGAAGCTTTATGCGGAGATGTTGACCAAATATAGTTGCTGTTTGATGTATGTCGAAACATACGTCAAAGATGACCTCAGACAACTGACAGGACAAGAGTTTTAGACCGGAAAGCTAAATTCAAATTAGATGATCGTTTTAAAAAGAAGAAAGTGTCGAAATTCACATCGAAATACCTAATTCGGCTGGCTATCTGCACTTGTGGAAAGCGAAGTGAAATTATCGTCACAACAGGCACCATGAACGGTGAAATTTACAAGACTGAATGCCTCCAAAAATGTCTTTTGTCATTTTTGGAGCAGCAAAATTGAAAACCAATATTTTGGCTGGATTAACCTTTATGCCACTATTTTAAAAGTGTGCTGGAATGGTATGAGAATAGCTCTAAACATTATGTCCCCAAGGACATGAATCCAACGAACTACCCTGAACTACAGCCAACCAAAACTTATTGGGCCATGATGAAACGCGAACTTAGAAAGACCAAGGAGGAAGACCCGTAACGCTTATAACCTTTTCGTGGTGCGTTACGGGGTATCAGTCTATCACCGAACCCTAGTCTGAATTTATTCAAACAAGGGAACATATTTGTTTTTTGTAGTGAAAGGAACATATCTTAGTCCTTATTTCATTTTATATATTGTGAAAAGTGGCAATACTCGGATTGAGCCACCGAGGATGAGTTTGGAATATGGAAAACATTGTTAGTCTTCATTCATGTGATTTTTCTATTTGATGTTCTATAGTTTGAATTGGTTATGTCTAGGGTTCTGATGCATGGTCAGTACCGGAGTCATTGTTTGTTTTCTTTGCAATGAACCAGGTTTTGACTGATAAAGGGGCGCACCTTTGAAGAAGAACTCCTCAAAGCGTTTAAACAGCGGAAATTTTCAATAAAAGTCGATTCATTGCCAACAAAACAAACAATGACAACTGTAACAACACAGAATAGTTCATCATTTCTCAATAGTGCTGAAGTAACTCGACATGCACTAAACAAAGGATACGGGATGTACAACAGTAGATCAAATAACTGGTCGCAGGGGTTTATGTCCCGAACAGAGGAAAAAAAACGGAGGAAGAAATTAAATGCGTGGGAAGTGGATAAAAACTGAGAAAAAGGTACCGGATACGACTGTACAATCTCTTATGGACCACCAATTATTGATCTAATGTTTGTAAACTGAGCTTAATACATGTATTAAACTACCCTGTAAATTTTGTTTTCATCCGATAAATACATGAGATTTTATAGTAAATGAACTGTGTTGCAATAATTTCGTGTACGCCCATTATTGGAAACCACGAGTTCCTCTGCACTTCCACGAGAAATCACTGGAATTTCTGATAAAATTATTTTGGTAAACGATATGCTGAATTCAAGCGGCTAATACAATATTTTTATATTAGTACCGATTTAAATCAATAGTGCAGATGCTGTTGGAGCCACTCACGAAAAATTTTGGTTGTTTTTTTTCTGGTTTTGGCAAGACAAGGTAAATTAAAATAACGCATGAGATTAAGTTCGGATCGATTTACACCAACAGTAAAGATACTTTAATCGCACCCGATAGCCATTTAGGACCGATTTAATCCGGCAGTAAGGATGCTGTTGGTGTCACTCACAAAGTGTGCTGGAGGTTTTTAATTGGAACGACAATGTTAAAGAGTTCGAAGGCTGATTTGAGCCGATTTGAACTAACAGTAAGGATGCTGTTGGGGCTACTCACAAGGTGTGTTAGTGAATGTTCTTTGGTAAGACAAGGTCATTTGTAATAGCGCTCTAGAGTTGTTTTGAACCGATTCTGATCAACAGTATGGATACTTTTGGAGCCTCATACAAAGTGTAATGGAGGATATTTATTGGGAAGACAAGATACTTTAGTAACGCATAAAAGTAAGGACCAACAGTCAAAATCTGTTGGGGACACTCACATTTTTTCAGGCAAACAAAAGGTACTGTTAACTACGCGTAGGAGCCGATTTTGATCAATGTATACCAACAGTAAGGGTGCTGCTACTCACTAAGTGTTGTGCTGGTTTTTGAATGAGAAAACAAATTGATTAAAAAACGACAGAGGGCCTATTTGGTCCGATTTTAACCAACAGTATGGATGCTGTTAGGGCCACTTACAAAGTGTGTTGGTGATTATTCATTGGGAACAATCGAATATCTTAAATTTCGGATGAAAATTAGTCAAAAATAGTGGAAAACGGTATTCTAAGTAACAGTTACTTGTAACTTACAATTTTATGTTGATGTCTAGTCTACCGGATATTGTCCTCGGTACGTACCTGAAAGTAAGTAAATAGAAAAAAATATTATAGAATATTATTTTCTTATTTTTTGAAGAATCAGAATGTATGGCTTGCACAGCATATCAATATGAAAATCAGCTTTCAAAATTAGAATTCAAACGAAAATATTTCGTCAGTGCGCAAATTCTAAAAACTAGTAAAATGTTATTCTTGACTAGACAGTTGTTTGGTTTTCAAGACATACTCTTTCCGCCTTAGCAGAGAGTATGAGAAAATTCAGTCACACTCACGAACACTGCCGATAGCAATCGCTGCTCTGTGACGACACGAATACTCGAAAATGAAAACTGTAGAAAGATTAATGTAACAGATTAGTTATGGCAGGGTAATAAAGCATCAATAAAATTGGAAAAAATAGCAATAAAAATATGTGAAATCGCCACTAAATTATTAAATAATGTGCCAATGAAAAAATAACAATTCGCACTAGAAAAACATAATATAGCAATAAAAAATTGATAATTCATTTGCAATAATTCAAAAGTGACCGGTAAAACTTTCAAAAAAAGCAATGGCAATTAGTATACACGCAATAAAAAACTGATAGTATTCCGTCATAATAACGCTATACGTGTGACAAAAGTCTTCAAATCTTTCAAATCTTCCAATTGAAACCTAACAAATCTCAATAAAAAATAAAAAATAAAAAAATAAAAATTAGAATAATAATAAGCGGAAACTTTCGCGGAAAAAATATTGTAGAAATGACAAGGTAATTGAAGAAAATATGTGGTGGAATAGAATATGACTGAAGAAAATAAGTTCAAGAAGAACAATAAACGAAAGGAACAATGCAAGTAAACATAAGAAGGAACTCTCTGATGAGTCAGAATTTGATCCCCGAAACATGTCACTCCTTTTAACCTCGCGTAAACGGCTAATAAACGGTACAAGTTCCACTTAACGTACACAGTATCAATCATTCATGTTATCAAAAAACAATGATATATCGGTTCCGTACGATTGAGCCATCAAAATAGACGAACTATATTTAAAAAACACAAGACGAAAAAAATAAACAAAGGTCGAGAGAGAAGGAAAATGAAGAAGAAAAACAGTAAGCAACAAGAAAATGAATAAGCGAAGAGGAGAAAGTATATGAAGGCAAGATTGGAACAGTGAAATAGGTGAAATAGGAAACAAGTAGAAACAAATCATGAATTGTACGTAAATAGTCATTCAAGGATATGATGCTATAATATAATGAAAAAAAAAAAACAAAACTATTCGTTTAGGTAAAGTTAGCAGAAATAAAACAAATCTTGATTGAGAAAACGATGCATAAGATACAAATGTTGAAAGAAGGTAGAAAAACGAGCAAACATAACAGAGGTAGAAGTAAAACAGTGCAGAGCAGCGCAAAGAAAATAATAACTGTTTTTTTTTTCAACTCGAATTGATTTTTTTTTCTTCAAGTCGAACTCTTTTATTATTATACTTTCATGAGTGAAACTTGAATAGAATATGAAAAATAAGATATCAAAAAAGACTACAGTGTGTTTATTTTAATTTGAACCAAATAAATGAGAAAAATTCAAAAAATGATTAGGTGGGCACTTTATTTTGCCTATCAGTGTACCTCGTTATTCGTAAGAAAACCTCCCATTCAGAGCTTGCCCAGAATAACGATCCTAAGAAATTTTTCGTCCTTTGAAATAATATATCTTCCTACATCCAAGAGCAAACTTCTGGTTCAAGCGTTTACCCGGTACATCTCTAATAGAAGCTTTTTGCTTCTTGGTAACATGAGCAGTTCCTTAGAGTTTTACTTTATTTATAGTTTTAGTTTATGTTATTGATTTTAGCAGATGTGACGTGGCTCCATCCATCTTTCCTAATAATATGTTACGGAATTTAATTTCATTACATTCTATTACGCTTGATTGTTGAACGAAAAACTCATTCACCATGGGTGAATAAGTGCCGTGACATTTGATACATAAATGATAACATAAATACTTTTGATGGCATCAGGTCTCGTGTCTCATTATGCTGCTGGTATTGATGGCAGTTGTCTAGAGCGAGTTCTGCTCTGCCTTGTTCCTGCATGAAGCCACCTGTGCTTATGATCGATTCGTCCAAATGAACTTTGGCCAAATGACCCTTTCGGCCCAATGTACTTCGGCCTAATATACTTCGCCCAAATTACCCTGAACTGATAAGGTGAAAATAGATGAAGCGATGAACGAGAAGTCAAAGAATAAAAAGAAGATAGAGGAAACAGCAAATTGGAGCCAAACCTAGATTTGGAGGTTTGATTTTTCTGAAAAATAATATGTCTGAAAACGCATATGCCCTATTTACAAGTTAGTCCATTTTTCCTGGAATTGCTCAAGATGAACTTTTGGTGTAAGACGAAAGCTGGTTTCAGAGACAGCAGTTTGAAGAATTTCAATATTAGACTTATTGTAAGAGAAAGAGGGAAAATTGAAAATTGATGATTCCGTTTGAAGCGTGCAAACGGATATTTTCGATGACAGTAGAACTGTTTTTCTTGTTTGGCTTAACTCACAGAGTTGAAAGGAAAGAAGAGTGATTTTCTTACCAATACTGATAAAAGAGATGACTACATGATTGACTTTTAGTAGGTTCTTTTGACATACCGAAACAGTAATCGTATCGAGTTAATTACCTAAGTCGTTTAGATTTGAATAGTTTCACTTTCAAAAATATTTAAAACAAATTAATATCAAAGAAAATATGTTCGAATCCTACATTCCCCATTCAGTAAACCAGTCATTCGCCACAACAAAGTATCAATCAAATCAGCCAAACCAGAGCGAACCTGAAACAACTTTAAAGTGTGTTGAAGTCCTCATTCACCAGGACAGGAATGAGGCTGCAGCGCCATTCATCTATCGCACTGCCAACCCGGTTTCTTGTGAATTCAAGATAAGACCCACAATCCATGCCTGTATAAATGGCAACAACTAATCAAAAACCCCCGACAACATCGATATAGTCCACATTGGGCGATTGGAACGACCAAGAACTAATCTGCAAACACCACTAGCCCAAACAACTTCCTGCCACTGATCCACAGAGTGTTTGCTTCGTAATTGATTTGCAAACACCCGCTCGCCGGCCATACCGAAAGGTGTTGGTAATGGGGAAAAAATTTGGCTTTTCCTCTTCCCCTTTCCCCCCACCCACGAAAAGTTGATTGTTTGCTCAAATTTGAAAGGATGGACTTTTTTTCTGAATTTCACACCACCGATCGTACTGCCATTCTTTGACTCAGCCATAAATCGAGTAGCCGAGATTTTCTGCCCGATCTGTGACACCCTTCCGGGACGATCCATTCTGCAAACACCGAAACCAATAAATAGCATTTCATATTTGCCAATACGGAACAGAGAGTCGAACGTCCAACTTCTTCAAGCATAACCGAACAATCAACAAACCAACGCTAGCAGCAGGCCACAGTTATTAAAAGCGTATACAAATTTGTACTTATTTTTCAGGCACCCTCGATTTTGGGGCCGCAATGGAAGTGAGAGTGAGAGTGCCGTCTCGGCGGAACAATAATTCACTTTTGCCGAGCTCGTTGGTAATTGTTACGAGGCTCGCGAGTTCCAGTCCAATGGCGTTCGGTGGAAAATGAAACCGATACGGGGAGGGGTGGATGGGAAGATTGGAGGGAATACGTAATTATTCAATTTTCTTCGGGTGGTGCTTGCTTTCGATTTCGGATTTCGTTGTTGATCGTTAATGATAGTGGATAGGTTGTAAATATGATTATTAGGACAAGCGGTGCTTTAGCTGGCTGAAGGGTTGTTGCTTCACGCGACATTCATCCATCGAAGTTTTTTTTTTCGATTAGCATAGATAGGAAAAGTTGTTAAAAAAAATAGAGAACAGATTGATTTTTATTCCGTAAGATGGCACTAGTGAGTGAACAACATTTTAATTAAGAACTGTGGAAGAACTTCAAAGAAACACTAATTCACTAAAAAAAAAACTAAAAACTAAAGTCTTAGAGATATGAGTAACTAAGAAGGTATAGTCATGGCGAAAATGCTGGTGGGCAAACAGGTTGCAGAACATGTTCATCTCAAACTTCTGATTATAACGGGTGGCAACTAAAATTTTGGAATTCCTTTCTCAAGCTGTCAAAAAAAGAAAAGAAGAAGAAGATCTGATTTATTGAAATTAAAGATACATTGTCCATTAAAAAAAAATTAGTAAACATTTGAAAACGGTCCGTAACCGGCTGTACGGCCTTCATGTCGACTTTGCATCTCTTGATTCTACCAATCAACTGTTTCAATTCATGGCTCTCTATTTATTTATGTACTCCAAAGAGCTCAAAATCCCGAAGAAATCTACGATTGGGCGACATTGAGGCAGATTTGTCGGGTTGTGGTTTTTGGGTACAAATGGGATCGAGTGGGTACTCAGGAACGGTTGTGTGTGTGTTTTTTTTTTTTGGCGTAATGCGCTTTATCTGGTCAAAACACGTATTGTTCATCTGCATGAACGGGGTCAAAATGTTCTTCAAACATTTGTTTTGGTAGACATCTTGATTGATAATCAAGCCAGAGTGTTTGAACTATGGCTTCGAAATACCTCTTTCGGAAATGGCAATGTACAGCATTCCTTTCTGTTCAAATTTATGTTAATATTTTATGTTCGGAGATGCAATAGAACTATCCATGAAATAGTATCGATCGTTTCCGGGAATGTAGGTCTTCGAAAAACGGAACTGACTTTCTTCTTCCAAAACAAAACATGTTCCGAAATATTTTTTTAACTAACCAGCGTCATCGGGATTTTGTTTGCAGATGTACTAGTGAGAACAGTTGAACTTTTTTTGCGGCATCCTGTTGGCTTAGTGAAGCCTTATTGTTGAAGGCACGATAAAGAGAAATAAAGACTGTATTCGATGAAATTTGGACACACGCAATTGTTCGTAACTTTTTAGCGTGTGGGTAAAAATTATTGAAATTTTAACTGACTGTGTTTCATTGTGTTGTGTCAATAGTGTAATGAGTTTCGTGAAAATCGGTCGAGTGATTTCAGTGATGGCTTCGAATGAAGAAATAGTGCGCCAACAAATTTTGGGCACTCACTTTGAAAACCCAAACGCTTCTCATCGATGGATCGGAAAACAGTTCGGAATCGCACATTCAACCGTATCTCATGTGATCAAAACGTTCAAGGACCGTAAGACAACCAAGCGGAAAAATGGTAGTGGCAAAAAACGTGGCACATCAAATCCGGAGAAGGCCAGGATGGTATTGAACCAATTTAAGCGTTATTCCAACATTTCGATCAGGGATGTTGCGAAAAAGGGGAAAGTTTCAGTTTGTTTTGTGCAGAAAACAAGGAAACGTTCTGTATTACATGTGTACAAGGTCCAGAAGGCACCGAACCGGAGCGATAAACAGAACTCGGTGGCCAAAACTCGTGCAAGAAAACTGTACAGGGAGTGGCTCACAAAACCGTTCTGCATTGTGATGGACGATGAGACCTACATTAAAGCCGACACCAAACAAATGCCAGGACAGGAACACTACGTCGCCACCTCTAAGTTGGCCGTTCCGGAGAGTGTACGGAAGAAGAAACTGTCGAAATTCGCCAAAAAATTCCTTGTCTGGCAAGCGATCTGCGGATGTGGCAAAATGAGACAGTCCTTCATCACCTCTGGGACCGTCAACGGACAAATCTACAAGGACGAATGCCTCCAAAAACGACTTCTGCCCTTCTTGAGATCTCACGATGGCTCGACACTGTTTTGGCCGGATTTGGCATCTTGCCACTATGCCCGGCCCGTCTTAGACTGGTACAAAGATAATAATGTAGTTTTTGTACCAAAAGACGTCAACCCTCCAAACACTCCGGAGCTTCGCCCAATTGAACATTTTTGGGCAATCATGAAGGCAAAGCTCGTTAAAACTCCAGAACTGATAGAAAATGAACTTGAACTAAAGAAAGTGTGGTTAAAAGTAAGTAAGCAAGTCGGTCATTGCCCAAAATTTGATGAAAAGGGTCAAGACAAAGGTGCGGGCATTTGGGTTGGGAGAAGAGGTTCAATAAACCAATGATGTCAAAACTTAACCATTTAGTAGTACTTTATTTCCAAAAAGTTTGAAAAGAATCGGGCTCAAGGAAAAATTTTGGTGACCTATTTTGTGTGTCCAAATTTCATCGAAACAATCTTTAAGTTCTTTTTCGGCCATAATTTTGGCTGGTCTTCCACTACCTTACTTGGGGGTGGTTGGGGGGGTTTTTATGTGTTGGTAAAAGTAAAAGCCGCAATATTTTTGTTTTAAAATTTTGGGCCGGTTTTTTGGGGGGGGTTGGGGGGGGTGGGGGCGCTCGCGAAATGCTTCTTATTTCGACGGCACTTTTAAGCAAACCTGAGTACGCATAAAGTAATACTATAAGAAAGCGGAGAGAGAGGAAACTAATACTCATTACTCTCTGAGCTCGTTTGTTGTTGAGACCAGGGGCCTCGAAAAAAATCGACACGTTATACAAAAATAAAGCTTTAGGGAAAGTTTTATTTTAGGTTAAGAGCTATTTTAGAGAACGTAAGTTCCAAAAGTAAGCAAACAACGTGTTTGAGCTACTGTATCTCAATAATTAGATTAACGAGAAGGACGGAGTTATTCCGAAGCTCAAAGACGTACTTGAAGTTAGCAGATTTATTCAGAATTTGAATACTGCGGAGTGTATCGAAAAGTAGTTACAGTTCAAGAACTGTAATAAAAATGAAGACAATTCGAAAATTTTCAAAACAATGTATTTGATTACAGTTTAACATGTTCAAATATCAATTAAACTAACAAACTAATCAGATTGCTGATTTTGGTAATATGATCGCACTTTTGCCACAATACCGTCCATCGAGTTCTTCACAGTCGTTTTTGTGCCGTCCCTGGTCACTGCTGACCAGTTTTTCTTGAAGTTTGACGTGTTGTGGGCCACTGCACCTGCCTTATTGAGGTTCCGCTTGACGATTGCCCAGTAGCGTTCGATCGGTCGCAGTTGGGAACAGTTTGGTGGGTTGATATCTTTTTCAACACAAACTAGCGTTGTTATCAGAAATTCACTGCAGAGTTGATCTGGCATTATGGGCAGAGGCCAGACGAGCACCTTCTTACCGAATTATACCGTCGCAAAGGGTCGTATCTGCATTTGGGATACTCTTCCCAACCGATTTGGTGTAAAATTGAGGTGAAATGCTGGAATCCTCTCTCACGTATGATTCATCGTCCATCAAAACACACTGGTTGTACAGCTTTCGGGCCCTCATTTTGGCACGACTAATTTTTCTGCTCCGTAGATTATTTTGGTACTTTCTGCTTCCTGCATGTCTTCAAATCATTTCTTTTTTTAATCCGCTGGAACATCTCAAAAGATGTAATATATTTCTTGGCCAAGTCACGAGTAGAGACTGATTTGTCCTGAATTTAATCGACAAGTTGTTTAGTCTAATTCTGGATTGCTGGAACCGGATATTCATCCAGTTCTCGGCAGATCCTGCAGGGCGTACTGTTCACCATACTTTTCAATTACTCGTTCTACACTTTGACCTTTTTGGTAATCTGATTGTACGATACATCCTTTTCAGTGCAGACTTTTCTTCAAGCACTTTGCAAAACACTTTGATAATGAAAAGAAACGAATCGAAAGAAGCTTTTCGACATGTACACAAAACGTAATACGAATAAAATAGTATGCAATAGTTTAAGCTCAATTACGCATCAAATGTTTATAACATTTGGTTAGCACCGTTAGCACAAGCAGCTCTCGGTTGAGTCGTCCTACTGTGACAGGCTAAGAGTTGTCATGACAGCTGTCACTATCAAAGTTTGCTTGTCATTAGCAAAGATTCTTCAACCAGTTACACGAAACACTTAAAAAGTTGAATTGTCTAATTTATTTGCTATTAACCTAGTAAGTACTAAACTGATCTTTAAACTTAACACAAACGCTAATTAAATTAATAGATTACCAAGACATAAATTTCTACAAACAACAAGTAGTAACAACGCAAAGACAAATTGTTAACGAGAAATACTTGATATTGTAAGTAACCTGAAAATCATGAAATTCTAAAATATTAAATAAACAAACAACTAATATTTCAGTTTAAAGCTAACTCTGAATTAAAAGGACGACTTTGCCTTCAAGAGATCCGAACGGTTCCAAAGTACCCGTAACAGTAATCTTGAAGAAACTGATTTTGATGTTTAAAGACTACCTGTTAGATAGCAGATTATTTTTTAGCATGTCCACTAGATGGCGCTAGGTTAGCAAATATTTTTCGAGCCTCTGAATATCAAGATGCTGATTAGCTAAAAGAACAATCCCAACAAACATCGGTGTCGAAATCCACTTATTCAAACAAATTTGGAGAAGTTATTCAGCTTTCTAGAAGAAAAAGCCGAACAACTTCTCCAAATTTGTTTGAACTAACAGTTATTCAGCATTGATGTTTGTTGGAATCTCTTCCATAAAGTTATTTTTGATGGCCAAGGACAGCATATATTGAACAGTTTCATTCCGTATTCCTCCACTAGGTGGTGCTAGTGACCAAATCATTTTTTGGACTTCTGTATTTTATGTTCGAGCATAGCAAGAAAGGCGGAGTCTTTGGCAAAGTTTTGCTGAGAGTCTGAAAGGGCTGACTATCGATAGACAGATTAAATCAAAATGCGTCCACCAGCGAGCAAAGCAGACTAATTTGTGTATATTGCAGTCCAGATTAGCTAGAAGGATGTAGTCTACGGGAAAATTCATTTGAAAGCTATGGACTACCTGTTTGTGAGAAAACTGAGAAAGTTCATTTGAAGGTCAGGAGACTACTTGATTGTTAACAGATTGATTAAGTATCCCCTGGGAATCCACTCTGTGACATCGCTTGTGCACGAACGATTTTTTTTCTGTATCCCAAGTTCTTGATTGAAAAATAGATGAACGGAAATTTTGAAAAAGTTCTTCTGAAGGTCAGGGGCGACCTGGTAGAGTACAGATAATTTCGGATTTTGTGCAATAGATGACGCTAGTAAATCTAATATTTTCTGAACTCCTGCATCTCACGACCCTCATTAGAAATACAAAGTCTTCTACAAAGTTCTACCGACGTCCAGCGCAGCATTAGTGAGTTAACAGGTTATATCTGCATCTGAAAATCTTGATTAGTTTAAAGGACGGGGTCTTTACAATTAGTCTTTTGCAGGTTGCATCATACCTACCAGTTTAATTAAAAGTATGCCTACTTAGCGGAGTGTGTTCTAAACTTCTATATCTGAAGTCATGACAAGCTAAAAATACGAAATCTTCGAGAATGTTTTTCTAAGATCAAGAAACTTCCTGACTTTGAATAGATTAACCCAGAATTTGTACACTAAGCAGCGCTAGTGAACGACTTTCTTTTCAAATTTCTGTAAGTCAAGATCCTGTTTAGCAAGAAAGGACGGAGTCTTGGGGAAAGATCTGCCAAAGATTAAGAACCACTCGGTTTCAAACCAAACCAAACGGCTTGTTTCAGAGTTCATCCAATAGATGGCACTAGTTAGCCTCATATTTTCTATGCTTCTGTATTCCATGGCCCTTATTAGAAGCACGGAGTCTAGAAAGATCTTTCGATGTCCAGGCCAACACTAGTGAGCCAACAGTTCGTTTAATGAGATCATGATTGGAAAATTTGGCACTAGGAAGAGAAAGTCTTAAGGAAAATTCGAAGTTCATCCAAAAGATGGCATTAGTTATCCTAATAATCGTTGACTTTCTGTATTTACAGATTCAGATCTGTAATATAGAAGGACGGAGTCTTCGGGAAACTTCTTCTGATAGTTGTTATGTATATGCAAGTACCAAGTAGTTAATAGATTGTATAAACATTCGTAAACTTTGCGAGGCTAGCGGGCTTACAATTTCTGAAATTTTGTATTTCATGGCCACGATTAGCTATAATTTCCAAATTTTGAGAAAATTGATCTTTTACATTGATGGCACTAGGTTAGCTGTTATTTTGAAGCTTCTGTATCTCAAGATCCTGTCTTCTGGGAAGTTCTTTTGATGGTCAAACCTAGCTATGAGCAACCATTTTGGTTCAAAATTTGTCCACATCGCGGCGCAAGTGAACTTTCGTATCCAAAGTCACGATCACCTGGAAAGACGAAGTTTCCGAGAGAACAGATGCAATAGAACTTGTTCACCAGGCAGCTCTAAATCACGAATAGTATCAAGTGCCTCTGTATCTCAAGATCCTACTTGATGAATAAGACGCCAAAATAATTGAGATATGCGGAGTGTACCTTTTAAAAGGGCATCTTGTTTCGAAGTTAATACATTAGATGGCGCTAGTTAATCTAACATTTTTGAGTATCTGTACCGTAAGATTCTGATGAGCTAGAAGGACGCAGTATTCGGGAAAGCTCTTTTTCAATAAAATTAAAATAAATACACTTTGTGGGGTCGTGGGGAGTTCTGGGCGTGGCTCGAGCGGTTTTGAAAGATGGGTTTTTAAGAAGTTTTTTGGGGTGGGGTGTTTTGTTTGAGGGTTATAATTTTTTTTTTCGGTGGGTGTTTTTTGGGCTGCAAAATGGTGAGTCGACAACGGGCAGGGAGCGTGCGTCCCCGCAACATAGCCCTGGTCCTCACAAGTTCCTACCTCATGCTTCCACGGGTCAAAAGATGACAAAGACCGCCAGCTAAGGGTTGCGTACTTAGCTGGTAGTGCAGCCTGGGCACTGTTGTCCTTCTGACTTCAGCTAGATTGAGGAGGTGCGTGCCGAGCGTCTGTGTCCACCAAGGAGGATCCACCTGTGTCACAAAACCTTCACAATATTTTTAATGCTATTTTCAGCTTCGCATTTATGCATCGTTATGAGTCTAAGCCAACCTAACTCACGCTATGTATATGAAAGGATACGATGGTTTTTAATGCAATTTTTTCCCTTCTTTTATCATAAGACAATTAAAAATACAAAACCTAACATTGATCGTACATCTTCTATTGGACAGGCATAAAGAATCGTTTATGGGCCCAGTGGGAAACAAAAGTTAGTGGATAAATCAAATTTCCTCTTGTGTTTATTTTTATTTCTTTTTATTTTAGATTTATTAAGCTTCCGTTTTTAGGTAATAATCATATTCAGGGAATTTATTTCGCCTTATTGTTTGCTTACATTTTCCTAGCAAAACGGCTGCCAGGAGATCAACTATGTTTCATTATATCACATTGGAAATTTCCCGGAAATAACACCGCTGCCGAAGAGGCAAATGGCTGCATTTTATTATTATATATACATTATTTAGTATTTTATTGCAACATCGTATTATTTTCATCATGGTATATTATTAAAAACATATTGAAATTATTATTAAAAATAATAATAATATTAATTAAATTCTATCTGCTTGAAGAGTACAAGGAAGTTTGTTCCAGATAGTATAGCTATTTTTTTGTCATTGTAGCTCAAGGATCTTTTCTATTAAATTAGATCATTGGATATTATTAAAATTAATAAATGCTTTTCAATTCTGCTGATTATGACCCATATGTTATATACGTACATAACATGCCATAATGCATGTTTGTACTTCATTTTATTACGACATGGTTTGGCCAAAAAGGTTTCCCATTCCGGAGTTACATTCAACTACCAATGATTGAGCTGTAATGAGGCACCAAGCAGCATATAATTTTCATATGTCTAGCATTGTTTCAGTTATTTCCTCATATTATATTATTTACAACCATTCATGTCATCGATAATATTACCATTACATTTCAGTATACATTCATCATATAGCTGCTTCTAATTCTTATTTCATTTCATTATTATATTCATTGGAAAAATAATAATAATTATTATGAAATTTTATCTGCTTCTAGGTTACAAGGAAGGTGATTCCAGGTTATATAGATATTTTATTACATTATACCATAAGGTATTTTTCTATTGATTTACATTATTGGATACTAATTTTAAAATTTATAAATGCTCTTCGTTCTGCTGATTATACATACATATGTCATAAATACATACATATTTTTTATAATTTTATGTATAATTAAATGTTTTATGTTTTGTTTAATTGCAATATGACCTTCACATTCCAGAATTACACTCATCTGCCACTGATTGAGCTGTAAAAAAGCACCAAGCTGCATATTATTATCTTTTTATTGCATATTATTATCACTATTTTAATTATTTCATCATGACATATCTATGACATATTTGAGTTAAATATTCATGTATATTTCATTGCACTATTCCATAATACATATATTGAATATTATGTCATATTATTTACATTATATATATAATAAATACTGGGTTGGGAGGGTGCATCAGGGTATCATTCAAGCTGAAACTGGACGATGGTTTGATTGACTGCCTGAGTCTAGGAGGGAATGAACACTATCATTTTCTTTATCCTACCGATTCGATTATGATGCTGTGAATTCTACTCCAACAGTTTCAGTGAGGGTGACGCGCCCTTCTTAACAAGCCATCCTGTAGAAAGCTTAATAAGTATTGCGAATTGGGTTATTCGATTTGTTGGATCGTATCGTTGGAAGGAGATTCTTAATTTCCCGTGGATTTCGCGTGAGTGTCTCTGCTTACGGGTCCACCCCTCCGTTTTTGGCCCTTCATACAGCGATATTTTGAATTCAGATCGGTGGCTCAATTTGATCTTGCTATTAAGTGGAGCTGCATCCAAGCCAAGGGCTAGAAGGGATGGTGGCTACCATACATACCATACATACCAAGTGCACGAACAGTTTTTAAGTATCTCAATATCCTGGATGAAAATAAGACGATGGAATGAAAGGAGCTTGTGGAAGACTATTCTGAAGGTCTAGGACTACCTGCCAAAGGTCATAGCTTCGAAGTTCATCCAATATATGCCACTAGATACCCCAATATTTCTGAGTTTCTGTATCCTAACATTCTGGTTAGGTAGAAGGACGGAGTCTTCAGGAAGATTTATTTTCAGTTTAATTCAAAAAAATTCCACCGGTTGGCGCATGTGTACTAACAGTTTCTGAACTTCTGTATCTCAAGAGCGCGGTTATCTAGCAAGGCAAAATTTTATGAAATGTTCGTTCGATGATTGACATGCTTCCAGATTTCGAACAAATTAATTAAGAACTTTTACACAAGGATGTGCTAGCGGACTAATTTTTTGTTCAAGATTTTGCAGTTCAAGAATGACAGAATGACGGAGTTTTGAGGAAAGTTTTTCTGAAGGTTAAAGACTACCGCGTAGGGAACAGACTGTATCGGATTTTTTAGGTTCAAGACGTTCCCTGACCTTTAATAGATTCAATAAGAACCTGTCGTCCAGTAGGCTCTAGTGCATAGTTTTAAGAGCCTTTATATCTAAAGATTCTGGTTGAAAAGTAATACGCTTGAAGAATCAAAGCTTCAAGGAGAGTACCTTGTAGAGATAATTTTGCTTCTGAGTTCATCCAATGGATGGCATTAGTTAACCCCACATTTTTGCGCTTCTGTATCTCAAGATTCTGATCAGCTAGAAGTAAGAAGTTTTTTTTTCATTTGAATTCAAAATCTGTCCAAAGATTGATAGCGAATTTCCACCCAAAGATGCGCTAATGAACGAAACGTTTTTTTTCTCGAGATTGTTTAGCTGAAGATCCTGAGTAGCTAGAAGAATGGAGTCTTGGGGAAAGTTCTTGAAGATTACCAAGCAGGGAACAGATTGTTTCGAAACTGAGCCAATAGATGGCACTAGCTAACTCAATATTTTTGAGCTCCTGTATCTCAACAGAACTTCAGATTAAAACGGAGTCTTCTGGGAAGATCCTTCTGGCGGTCAAAGCTGATCGAATTTTTGACACTTTAATTCAAAATATGAGAACTAATCAGCGCATGTGAGGAAACGATCTTTGAACTTCTGTATTTTAATAATGGATTGAAACACGGAGTCTTCGAAAAAGCTCTTGTGAGGATTAAGAAGCACACTGATTTCGATCAACTTAGTTTTGATTTCATACATTAGGCGACACTAGTGAAGAAATAGTTTTTGTGAGCTTCTATATCTTAAGACTCTGACTAGCCTCACGAGCAGAATCTTGGAGAAAGTTCATCAAAATGTCAAGTACTAACAGATATAGAACAGATGGTTGCGGAGCTAATACAATAGATGGCGCTAGTTAAACTCTTATTTTGATACTAACTTTGTATCGCATAATTTCAAAAATGTAGTCTTCGGGAATTTTCTTTCGAAGGTGTTCTGTAGAAGGTCACCAAAGCTTTGGAAAAAAAAATATTTAATCAGAATTTATCCACTGGATAACGCTTTGGAGCAAAAAAGATTCTGGTTGTCAATATTCAGATTACCCTGAAGGAAATTTGCTCAAATATACTCATGTAAAATGTATCATTTGGATTTGAATTTTTTAAAAACCCAACTTAGTGTTATTACTAAATTGATGTCCAATCATATTCATCAGATTCCCTATGTTCTTGAATAACCTTCACCAGGCAAAACATATTTCAATCCAATTTCGCTTCAATGTTCCATTATCTTAAGATTTAACTTTTCCCCGAAAAACTATTACCCAACAGACAATTCCATTGCTGCTGAGTTGCCAACGAAAGCGAATCGATCAACAGTAGAAAAGTGACTCCAGAAAATTCGTCATTCCAACTCATGGCAACTATTTAACTTCATCCGGAAAATCCCACCACTCCCCCACTATCTCGAAACGGAAGTAGATGTGATGAAACTGGTCGCCCGTCCTTTGATTCCCTTCAAATTGCTACCCACTCCCAACAACCACAAACAAGTTAACCTCAGCTTCCTATCGGGCAAAAGTCACGATCCTTCTGCGAAGCTTGAAGGAAATTCGAATGGCACACAACACAAACACACAAGGATTCGATTCGATGCACTGCGCTCACAGGCTTGCTCGTTGTCGCACTGGAAGTGCAATAATGGGAAATTATTTATTTTTACTCGGTTGGGACGAGAAGCCGAGAGAAGGGGGAATGTGTGAATCGCTTCCGGGTCTTGATACGGTTTGTAGGATTGGGTGTTCTTGCGGAAAGTACACACATAAGGACTTGTGTCGGTTGCAGTTCCTGAGAATACCAGTCCAATCCAGCAGTAATCGATTGGAAGATGCTGGAAAACTGGAGCTTTACTCGATTTGCGAAATGACAATCTGCCGAGAGGTTTTGATTGCTTTCGTGACCTTATTTGGAATTGGGAAATGGTGCGTTCCGAAAGCATCAAATTTCGAATCGAGTGTTTAGCTAAATTGTTGCAAAATACTGCCACTGGCTTGTGCAAACGACAACGACACACTTGCCAGCGGGGAATCACATTCGACTGCACTTTTCGATTCCAAATGCATTTTCAATGAGTCTCACATTTGCATAAAACTCACGTTCTCCGTATGTACCTACTCTTCATTCCATTTTATATTTTTTCCTGCTGTTAGATGATCTCCTATTCAGAAAGCTTCGTCCGAGGCTATCGATGTCAAACCTGGTGTGTGCCACCTCACGTTGAATTCATTTAGAAAAAAAAACGACATCCTTTCCTACTGGGTTGTCAGTTAGCAAACGCCATACAGCAAACACACACGTGGTGCCCACGGGAGAAGAATGCAAATTTTCCCCATCATTGTTATTTGCCATCAAGAGGACAGAGGTTCAGCACCCCCCGGAGCAGCACCAGCCAACCATCCATCGGAACCCGCCTGATTTTGCATTTTTATTAGACGACTCTTAGGGAGCTCTAAAAAGCACAAGTCACAGGAATGTACCCAACCAGCGAATATCTGGTGCTGTTCTCTGCTGATCCATAACCCGAAGCTGCTCTGTCTCTCGTAAATTCTCGCGTTGCTCGAGGCGTTTGCCATATGATGATACGTGAATGAATGTGCTGATTCTGCAGGGTTGTTGCAATGCATATCGGCGTCGGTACTGTGCTTCGATTTATTGCTTTTTCCATGCGTGGTTCGTAAACTTATGAGAGTTTGACGTAGGTGAAGATTGTGGTCTTGTATATCTGTGTATCCTGTGTATCGATTTTCATCCATTTCACCAGTTGTATCTTTCTCGTTGTCCGATTCGTTTTCTCTCAAGTTCTTCTTTCTTGCTGTTTTACTTAGCTTTTTCTGTCACTTCGCCTCTATCTTAACGTACGTTTTTCAGAAGTTTGTTTTCTTAAGATCATTCCTATGCTTTTTAGTAATTCTTCATGGCTTTTATGTTTGTTTTGGTTGTTTTGTTTTCAACATCTTCCGCTGCAACTTTGTATTTTTGCTGGCGCTTCTAATCAAATTTGGCTCTTGTCGTATTTCTTCATTCATCGGCATTACCTACGTTCTGTCCTTCGTTTGTTCTGCATCGCCTTCGTTGGTTTCTTACATAACTCCTACATCTTTATCGCCAATGGCGTCTCGTGAACTGTGAAGTGACTGTGCACTGTTGTTTGGTAAATCCGCTACGTTGCCAATTGGCTCTTTTTGGAACAACTCCCGAAAAGATGGTTGTAGACAGCAAACTGCATCCGATCGGCGCGAACTCATTTTCAATTTGTGTATAAGCAGAACTGACTAGGAATCCCCAGTGAATCATATTCCAAAATTCAATGGGGACAAACAGAGTGAATTTCGAATGCCGTTCCAGTATCTACAGGGTGCGTGACGAGTTTTTGCAGTAAAGGGTGTTTCGATCAAAATTTGGTCCACTTAAACTTGACGCATTTCCTTTCATCGTGATTTAAAAAAATT